>BQNB010061364.1:19140-36525 GCA_026074375.1 Tanacetum coccineum | reverse complement strand
TGCAGATTTATGTACTTTCCAAGCTTATGATAGAATACATGCTATGATTGTGTAATTAAGCGATCACCTCGAAACAAAACACTTAGACTAGTGGAGAGCAGAGTGACTTTTTATCCCCTTTTTGTGAGGTGTTTGGATTTGATGTTTTCTAGCATAAGTGTTTTATAAATTTATTTCTTGAAGTTATTCTCGAGAAATCTTTTTATGAAATGTAATTATTTAAAAGGTTCTACTTGAGGGCAAGTAGAAGTCAAGTGGGGGGATATTTGATAACATCAAATATTTAATACTTTTTCATATCAAATTCCCACGTTTATTGCATTGCTTTATATCGTTTTGGTACTTAATTCGTTAATATTTTGTATTTTAGGTAATTTGGGCAAGGGAACGGAAAAGATGCAGAAAACAACTTTTTATATCAAAATCCGCATTATTCATGTGTTACGGCGTAATTGACACATTGGTTACGCCGTAACGTTACTAACAAAGATATTACGGCATAAACGTCTTTGGGTTGCGCCATTATCAGTTATTTATCACGAAGATTTGGTGCTGACAAGGCATTACGGCGTAACGACCGCAGGAGTTACGCCGTAATCACTTAATTAATACGAAGATTCAGTGCTGACGAGGTTTTACGGCGTAACATCCCATTTAGTTACGCTGTAATATGTTATTATGAAAATTATATTGTTGCTGATTAAGGGTTACGGCGCAACGTGATTATTAATTACACCGTAACCAAAATTATCTCTTAAAGAAGGAAAGCCGCGTCAGGAGTATTACGGCGTAACCGTGTATTGGGTTACGCCGTAAAATCACAGGGACTTAAGCTGCACAAAAGGGATGAAGTTTCATTAATTATTACACTTTCAAATGGAACTCCATGGACTAAACTCGTACGATGATCAAACTTGCATACTAGTATAAATATGGGACGAATGTTGCATTCTATTCATTCATTCTCAATCGGTGGGTCAGCCGCAAAATTAGAAAAGCGGAGAAAAGGAGGAGCAACCTAGCTACCTGCTTCGGTGTAGGGAAACCCTTCGGGGTTTGCCATGGCGTTCGACTAGGAGATCGAGAGCATTAATTCAGCATAATTTGTAATAATACTTCAATTTATTATGGTCAATTTAATTCTATTATTATTTTGATTGAGCAAATCATGCGATCTAATTTATTGTTATTATGTTATTATTTATGCTTTGTTATTTGTTCTTGGCTTTTACTCCCTCCGTCTCATTTTTATTGTCCTCTTTTGACTTTTTAAAGTCTTTCTTTTTCAATTTTGATCTTAAATATTTTTGTTTTTGTTACATAATACTTGATGCAAAATATATGAATGGGTTGGTTTTTAAATGTATTTTCATCTGTATAATTTTCATTAAGTATTATATAACACAAACAAAAATATTAAAGATCAAAGTAGAGAAAGAAAGACTTCAAAAAGTTAAAAGAGGATAATAAAAGTGGGACGGATGTAGTAATTATTTAATTATCTTTTTTATTATTAATTTATGATCTTGTCGTCTATCGTTTTCTTTATTATTTTATGTAGTGCATTTAAGTGAACCTTGTGCCCTGTATTTGTATTAAGTTAAGGTTGCGAGAATCTGAGTGTAAAGATACCCTCTTCACTCGGGCGTTTTCAATTCTCCAATTAAAAGACCAATATTCATTGGTGGTTCAGCTTTGACCATAAAGCTGATCCCTTAATTTTAATACTATGTTAAGAGTGCAAGCTAATGAGGAGACCAACTGTTTAGGATTAAAAGTATCTCATAAGATAAGTGGCATTTAGATTGCGAGTAAACATTGCACAGGAGATCATAGTAATTAATTGCGTTCTTCCTTTCTAGTTGTCCACCACTATTCCAACTCCCTTTTTGACAAGCTAGGCTTACCACTAAAACAACTCCACAATAAATTTATCAACTCAAATCAAGCTTTATTTCCTGCTTTCTTAGGTAGAATAATAAAATCGATTAGACGATTAGAGACACAAACCATTCTTTGGGTCGACACCCATACTTACCAATCATTACACTATACACGATAGGGTACACTGATCTTTAGTGCATAGGAATAGTCAATGTAGTTAGGTTTTTATAAATGTAAAACCTGACGTAGTTTTTATTTAAAAGAAATTACGCATCAAGTTTTTAGCGCCGTTGTCGGGGAACGGTTTTGTTGTTTTTAATTATTTGATTGATATGTGTGCTTATGTATGCTTGATCTTTTTGTTCTTCTCTTACTTTTGAATGTTTGTGAGTGTGTTGTTACGGCGTAACATGTTCAATTATGGCGTAACCAGTCATTTGGTTATGGCGTAACATGTGTGAAAAAATAAAAATAAAATTTTGTTTCAGACTTGGTTATGGCATAACTTGGTAGTGCTTGTTGCGACATATCCGGTTACCAGGTTTGGGACACCAAAAATAGTTTGGGCATTGCTTGAACCTTTAAAATATTTTCTAATGCCACATGTGTCTTAATGTTGAGCCTGCCAACCTTGATGTTTTTATGCATGTAGTATTATTCATGAGTCAAGTAGTTGCCAATATTGTATGCTCCTTTTCTATTGCTTAGTTTTATTAAACATTTAATGCACAAGTTTATAAAACGTTAGTTTTTGTGAAATTTTCTCATACCCCATCAATGCAAGTTGTTCAAGAATGATAGAATTTGGTATACAATCAACACCTTCCTAATCTGCTAGTTGAAGATCTCTTCTAATAGATGATTCAGTGATGATTATCTTCTTGCCATCTATTAGGGCATGTAACTGTTCTTCCCCATTGATAGTTTTCGCCTTGACAGTAGACCAGAACTGTTCAATGCAAGAAATATATATAGTAGGATTGATCGTTAATGCATACCTTATAGGGTGTGCATTCAAAAAATCTACAATTTGTTCAAACCCATCACTCTCTGTGGGTTTAGACAAAAATGCTACCATATTATGAGTATCTGCAAACTTTAAAGTCGCCATTTGTGTTGGGTTTTGATAATGGATGATAAAATTGAGTTAGGGTTTGTAGTTGGAGAGTATATGAGAGAATGAAATCAATTAAATGATTGATTGAAACCCTTAATCAAAGTATTTATGAAAAATACCCTCAACAACTCAGCAGTAGTAAGTTATGCCTAGCAGCATTAACTTTAAGTCACCAGTATTAACTCTAATTCCATTCCAAACAACATTCCCATCATCAATCTAACACTTTTCTTTGCTTATCTTGCAAAATGTTAGTCCAAAAACCAAGAAAACATTATCACAGTATTAATTATACCTAGCAGTATTAAGTATAACTAATAGTAGAAACTTAGCAGTATTAAGTATAACCAGCAGTACTAATTATACTTAACAGCAGAAACTTTTAATGACATGAATAACAGTACTAATTCATACAAAACTCTACAAAAACATAAAGAGATGAAAGTCATTAAAGATTTAGCATTCCAATACTAGCAATCAAATATTGAAATCTACTTACATCAAAAGCTTTTGTAAGCAAATCTGCAACATTCTTGTCAGTATAGATTTTGACCATTTGAATCAATTTCTTTTCATTGCAATCTCTAATATAATGATGTCTGATCTCTATATGCTTTGTTTTTTAATGAAAAATAGGATTTTAATTATGCAAATAGTACTGTTATTGTCAATAAAGATCTTGGTATGCATAAAATTATATCAATAATCAAGTAGTTGATTCTGAATCCAAAGCACTTGTCCACAGCAACTTGAAGCAGCCACATACTCAGCTTATGTTGTGGAATTTGCAACCACTATTTATTTCTTGCACTGTCATGATATTAATCTACATCCAAGGAATTAACAACCTCCTGTTGTATATTTCCTATCCAAGCTTGCTCCAGCATAATCACTATCAGTGTATGCTACCAGATCAAAAGGAGAATCTTTTGGATACCAAAGGCCTAATTTTGGTTGACCTTTTAAGTACCTAAAAACCTTTTTCACAGCATGAAGATCTAAAACCTTTGGATTGACTTGGTATCTAGCACAGGCACACACTGCAAACATGATGTCAGGTCTTGAAGATGTAAGATACATCAATGAACCAATCATTGACATATACATATGAACATCTACTTCTTCACCATCTTCATCCTTGAGCAAAGGCTTTTGAGTTTCCATTGGTGTGCTTGCAGTCTTGACTTCTGTAAACCTAAATTTCTTTAAAATTTCAGCAACATATTTATCTTGACTAATAAATATCCTATCCTTCTTCTGCTGCACTTGTAATCCCAAGAAGAATGTAAGTTCTCCCATAGAACTCATCTGAAATTTCTCATGCATCAACTTCTCAAATGCAATGCATAGCTCTTTCTTTGTTGAACCAAAGATGATATCATCCGCATAAACTTGGACCAACAAAATATCACCTTTGTACCTTTTGATGAATAAGGTTTTGTCAATTTTCCCTCTTTGAAACCCATTGTCCAACAGATATGTTGACAAGGTTTCATACCAAGCTCTAGGAGCTTGATGTAGTCCATGCAGTGCTTTTTCAACCTTGTATACTTTATTAGGAAAGTTTGGATCTTCAAATCCTGGTGGTTGACATACATACACCTCTTCTTCAATCTTCCCATAAAGAAATGAACTTTTGACATCCATTTGATACACCACAAAATCTTTAAATGAAGCATAAGCTAAAAATAGCCTAATTGCTTCAATTCTTGCAACAGAGGCAAATGCTTCATCATAGTCAATCCCTTCTTCTTGTGTGTACCCTTGAGCAACCAATCTTGCTTTATTTCTTATCATAATTCCCATTTTATCCTTTTTATTCCTGAAAACCCATTTAGTGCCTATAGCCCTTTTTCCATTTGGTATATCCACTAAAGTCTAAACTTCTTGTAACTTGAATTGTAGAAGCTCTTCCTGCATAGCCTTTATCCAGCTTGAATCCTTTAATGCATGAATTATCTTTTTGGGTTCTTCTTGTGATAAAAAGCAAGCAAACAAGCAGTTTTGAAGGTCTTTATGGTTTGTTCTTTGTTGAATAGTACTAACAAACCCATGTTCCTTCAAATTCTTTGACATCTTTCTTGTTTGTGTAGCTGATTGCAAATCTCCAATCACTTGTTTAAGAGGATAATCTTTATGAATTCTTATAGTTGGATTAGGACTGACTTGGATTGTTGTATCCAAATTGTTTATGTCAGCCTCTGCATCATCATCTTCATCACCTCTTGAGAAGTTAAATATGTTATAATCTTCCAATTCAGGCATATTTGGATCAAGTGGAAGTTCAATGCTTGTTTTTGAACCAACAACATTAACCTCATTTGTGTCAGCGGTATTAATAGTTGAACTAACAGTATTAACATTGTTAGTGTTGTTAACATTATCTTCCTTCTCTTGATCTTTACATTCACTATCTTTTCTTGGATCTTCATCAACCTTCTTTCTATCATCATTTAAAGGTTTGGATTCATCATCCTAAGAACTCTTTGGATCTTGGGAAAATAGTGGATCAGCAGTCCATAATGGTAGCAAAATGTAATCTTTAACAGGTGTTGTCTCCTTTCTAGCTTGACCTGCATTATCACTTGCTTTTGTAGCTGCAAAACCATTAGACTGTGTACCTGCAACAATTGGCTCATAATTCATTGTTCTTGTTAGTGCATCAATATCAAATAGCCAATCTGGTTCACTACCTACAGCATTAGGTGTATTCTCACTAAACCTAATATGCAAGTTTTCTTCCACTATCCTTGTTCAACTATTGAATACTCTAAAGGCTTTACTATTCAAAGAGTATCCAACAAAGAAACCTTCGTCAGCCTTACCATCAAATTTGCCTAAGTGATCTATGATATTAAGAATGGTAACAGGACACCCAAATGGTCTCATAAAACTTAAGGTTGGTATTCTACCATGAAAAAGTTCATATGGGGTCTTGTTATGAGGCTTAACTGCTAGCACTCTATTTTGCACATAGCAAGCAATATTAACTGCTTCTGCCCAAAAAGTAGTTGGTAACTTAGAATCAGCTAGCATAGTTCTAGCAGCCTTAATTAGTGTCCTATTCCGCCTCTCAGCAACTCTATTTTGTTGAGGTGTTTTAGCTACACTAAATTGTCTCAAAATACCCTTCATCTCACAAAACTTATTCATTTATCTGTTTTTGAATTCAGTTCCATTATCACACATAATCACCTTAACCTTGTGATCTACTAGATTTTCTATCCCAGTATTAAAGGACTTAAGAATGCCACTAGTCTCATCCTTAGAAGCTAGAAAGAAAACTCATGTAAACCTACTGTAATCATTTGTGACAACTAGGCAATACATTTTATTCATAAGGCTTTTTACAAATGTTAGACCAAACAAGTCCATATGCAACAAATCTAAAGGAAGACTGATTGAGTTCTCAGTTTTGGACTTACAAAAGGCTCTGTGTTGCTTTCCCTTTTGACAAGCAACACAAGTTTGATCATTTTTAAAAAGTTTGGAAGGTAAACCTCTTACACGATTTCCCTTAACCAATTTATTCATGGTTTTAAAATTTAAGTGACCTAGCCTTCAATGCCAAAGTTTAGATTCATCAGATGTGGCTTTTGCAAAGAGGCAAGTTTGGAGACAAAACATATTATTTGGAGACAAAACAATACATTCAGTGTCATTAAAAAGAACACTATTCTTTTTATCACACATTTGTGAGACACTAAAGAGATTAAACTTTAACTCGCTCACAAAATTCACATTTTTAAAATCCAGATTACCAGTTTTAATGGTACCTTTTTCTGTTATTTTTATTTGTGAGACACTAAAGAGATTAAACTTTAACTCTCTCATAAAATACACATTTTCAAAATCTAGATTACCAGTTTTAATGGTACATTTTCCTGTGATTTTCCCTCCTTTGGGGTTCCCTCCAAAAGCAACATATCCTCTATCTATCTCTTCATAGTTTGTAAGATAGGACATGTTCCCTGTCATGTGCCTTGAGCATCCACTATCAATCACTCCTTGATCCTGTAAATCCATTTATGGATTGCCCTGCACATTAGATAAGAAAATCAGTTTCTTTTGGGGACCCAAGCCATCACTGACTTGGATCTGCCTTGTGCATCAATATAATCAAACTTTTTTAGGGTGATTGATGCACTGTTGTGTTTAGAAACATGGTCTAAAACTTTATGCTTTGGTTTCCAAACCCAACAAGCTGAGGCCTTAACAACATTAAGATTATTTCCTTTAACAACATTAACTACTGCTTTTGGCCTAGCAGTATTAAATTTTTTATCCCTAACAGTATTAACCCTTTGATTAATATTACTGTTTTTAAATGTTGTGTTCTTATGAATGGGCCTCTTAACAGTTGAATGTGCTGTTTTAGAAAGATATGACATTGGTCTAGCAGCATTCACTGTTGTTTTTGAGTGAGCAGTATAATTTGCATCTTAGTTAGTATTAATGATACTAAACCAGACTTCGTTAGTATGCTCTTGGAACTAAGGTTCTTTTTATCAAATGGGTGAGTATTTTTAGAAAGTTTTGATGATTCCCCTTTGAGCATTTTTCAACAGGTTTTACCATCCTTTGATTTTGAAACTGTTTTTTAATGATAATTGCAATCAACTTGCAGATGATCAAAGCTTCCAACTCACTAACATGCCTTATTAAACAATCTTAAAAATTACTTCCTAGTTTTTAAGACATTCATATTGTTCCTATTTCTTTTGATTGGCTCTCTTGGCTGTAAGTGTTTTGCCTATGTTGCTCAACTTGTTTAACAATTTTCCTAGCAGTTTTTTGTTGTTGTTTAGATTTGTCAAAATCTTTGTTAACAATACTAGGCTTAACTGTTTTCTTCTCAGTTTTAGTTTGAGACACATTTTCTTCCTTACTATCTGACACCCAATCTTCAATAATTGGGGAATCATCAGACTTCCTAACAACCTTAGACACCTCTACATCAGACTTTCTGTTTTAATACTAGGCTTTATTAACAAATCTCTAACAGTAAAGATAAATCAAGTGTTTGAGGCATAAATTTCTGTGTAGGGAGGTGGAAACACATTATAATATTCATAGCCTTAAATCTTTCTTGCAATTGTCACTATTTGACACTATCTGAGCTTGTTTAATATAACAAAGCCAAGAATTTTCATCAACCTATTTACTATGATCACAATTGTTGGGGAATTTTTAGCTTTAATTACAATTACTTGCATTGTCAATATCTCAGTATGTCATGTAACTTACATAACTAAAGTAGACGAGCTCACGCAACCTATCTATGGAAATCCTGTCTTCATATATGTCAAGCAAACATCACAATATGTCAAGTCAATATCATCATATCCTTATTACAAAGTACATTATTCCTATAATGTACCATATTCATAATGTTTTTTTTATATCAAAACGGGCTTTTAAACCGTTATCATATACCTTAAACCCCAAATTCCATGAAAGTTAATATCTAAATGTGATTTATACAAGCTACTACAGCAATATACAAGTACATAACATCTCATTGAAAGATATTAAACTCCCTCCAAGTCAAGTACAAGTTTTCAAAGCATAATGTACAAGTCATTAATGCACAATATCAAAAATAGCCATTTTACCTCCGTTTTCCTAAGAAATCTTGTACAATCTATTAAGTACAAGTTATAAGCAAGTCATGCATTTAATTTCCAACCTATATTCATTTTCATTTCATGAAATTACAAGAAACCAAAGTCTAAAACCCTAACCCGAGCTAAATACTACACTATGACCCGTTTCTTCGTTTTTATCCATTGTAAACCTAAACCAATACTCAAATAAGTTGTAATAACATTAATTACAACATTTTCAACCATATTACATCATCATTTCACCATATTAACAACAGTGTACAAGAAATAAATCTAGAAACCCTAAATGAGCCCTAAATGATCATTCAACCCGTTTTCTCGTTTCTAACCATTTCATTCTCAAGTAAGCAACCAAGAGTCATTGTAAACTCATAAAATGAGTTTACAATTCAGTATCTATCTTTATCTTAACAATATACAAAAGATTGAAGCCTAGAAAACCCTAATGAATCCAATACAAGCCCTAATCCAACCCACGGCTTAATTATTTCAATTTCAACCCATTTTAACTAAAACCAATGATCAAACTTCATTGATAATACTTTATTTAAGCTCTAGGATCTGTATTCCATCATTCCTAATCAAGAGTATGCAAAATTTAAACCAATGAAAGTCAGAAACCCTAAACGTGCCCTAATCAACCGTTGACCTCATTTCTTCAATTCTAATCGTTTTAAACTCCAAACCAATTGCTAATCTTTGGTAACCTTCCTATATTTTTTTTTTTTTTTAGACCTTGGAATACATATATTAATTATCTAATCAAGTTACATACGAAATAAAAGATTGATAAACTTGTGAAACCTAGTCGAACCCCTAAAACAGCCCGATACCCCTTCACCATCAATTTTGACCCATTTTAAACCATTCCAAGTGCAAAATTCTTATGTGAACCTCTTCTAGAATCCCTCAAGCATCTTACCCACCTGCTATGACCATTTCTTGGTCTCAAATGAAGCCACATGATGGCCTTGTTGGCTTTTCAGCCGCGGCCACCACTACACCCAAAACAACCTTCATAAGCTTCCACCTTGCACCATAGCCTTCCTTACTCAGCCCCTAGACTCTCCATATCACCCCCCATGTGTCATAACCTGGTTACCAAAGTTTCTTGGCCTCTAAGGGTTGCTAACACTATAAATAGGGCCCTAATCTTCATTCAATTGGCACAATCCTCTTCTTTCTCAAACCCATTAAGGCAGCAATACTTTGCTCCCTTATGATCCTAGGATCATTAAAGAAGTTCAGAAGCGAATCCTAAAGGAATTGGAAGCCTTGGAGTGTAGATACAAGGCCGCACGAGTAGAAAATACTCACGAAATGACCCATTTCCACCATTTTGCTCCTTGAAGCTCAAAAACCCAGGTTTTGAATGTTCTAACTTCTGTACTACACCTCTTATAATGGGTATATGATCCTAAATCATACTCTTTTATGTTTCATAAACTCAATTCATGCTCATTTTCATTTTGATCAAAATGTACACCGAAACCTAATTTCGTGTTTTTCTTAAAACTAAATGTTTATAATGGTTAAATTTGTTATAATCTATCTATCCTGCTTATACTAATGTTAAAATAACAACTTTATTTGATTATGTAGGGAATTGGAACTCTAAACCCGCCGTTTACGTTTTGAAAACCCTAATTTGACCCGTTTGCTTCCTAGCTTAAACGAATCGTTATTTTAAAATTGCGTTGCGTTAAATGTAAAACCACCCCCATTTTTGTAACTATAGCTGCGGAAGCTAATCTGGGGTTTTACTCATGAATCACAGACACAATTATAGAAAACGACTAAAAGAGGGACGTTTAAAAAGATTCGTTATCAATTCATTTATAAAACCAGAGGTTTTACAAAGGAAGGTCCCAAAATCTAGAAACATAAATGTTGAATGATAAAAGTTTTAGCCATCTTCAAGTCCATGCATAAGTTGCACATTTACTGAGATAAACATGATAAAAGGGTCAACACAAGGTTGAGTGAAATCATAGGTTTGAAATGTACTATTTGAATACAAGTTATAATGTATAATAATTGCATAAGCACAATATATCATGGAAAACAGTATGAAAAGCTGTATTATCATGGAAAAACAGTTGAATATTATATGGTTGATGCTGGTTATTATTGATGGTAATAATTGCAACGAATACAATTATCATGGAAAATCAGGGTAACATTATTATTGCAGCTAAGCTCATGACACCAATACATTAACAGGGAAGATCATCGTAGTGATATTGGTTAGAGACAGATGTCCCTATGGAAGAGGTAACTTGCCAAGGTTACGTATTATATCAAATATAGTGTGTTTGGCTACCCCAGGCACGGGTATACAAACGGGAGCCGTCACCCCCAATAGATCTATTCACAATATTCGCGTTCACTCGCAATGCAAGGAATTAATAGTTCATGATATGGAAATAATGGCACTGGAAGCTACTTAGGCAATAATATATCTGGATAACATACATTTAGAAAAACACTTGCATTCATGGTTTATATCACGGATATATAAAGTATGTGAGGTTATTAAGTCTTTTAAAAGCATTCATATTGTTATAAGATAAACGAGTAAGTAAAAGAGTTTGTAACATGAATGTAACCACTCCTCACGGGTTTATAAAACATGTAATATTGTAAAGGCTGGGGTTATGAATCTCACCTGATAGGTAGTTGTAATAAATATTCTAAAATGAAAGCTGACGACCTTATCACATATCCCCCTAACAGTGAAGTTGATATAGCAAAATGATAGGAAACACCAGTCACGCAACCTGGGTAAAATATGTCAAGCTTAGGAAGATTTGTATCTAGAACTTTGGTTTTTAATAGTTTAATATTGTTTGAGTTGATTGGAGAGTTTGGACATTAATTGTTCACCGTTGCGCCATCATAATTCAGAGGTCATTCAGTAAACGTTTGAGGAGCTAGGACACTTTAAATTGTAAACCCAACAACTCAGTCAGAACGTAATACCAAGATGAAACCCCTTAATATGAAGCTCCCTAGTATTGTGGTATGATAGGATTTTAAGTTGCTTCAAAAGTTAGTTGATGATAAATTACGTTTAATATAAAACGTATTTAATTTAAAATGCGTCGATCGATTAATATGTCGGGTTTTAATGAAATCGAGTTTGATAATGTTTATATATATTTTTATAAAAATATTATATTTATATTTTTAAGAATTTAGAAATGACAATATATACCCTTGGTATATATTATAAAGTTAATCCTTTATATATAAATTTATAAAATCATCAAACCTTTGACTTTAAAGAATGACAAAACAGTCCCTATATTTTAATTTTAGCATATTTACAAAAATGGTCCTTGTGGTTTAAAGTTTGAAAAGTTGACAAAATATACCCCTTTTAGTAACTATCCTACATAAATATTTATCAAAGTTAAGGGCTTATGGTGTCAACTACTAAAACTTGAGGGCTAAATGTGCAACTCTAGAAATTTATAATATCCATTTTTATCTATCTTTATAAGTCAAGGACCAAAAATGTAAACTTGCATTTCATATGCATGAAAATTCATGGCAATGACGTGAACAATGTAATTTATAAAATCTATAACAAATGCACTATAAATATCTTAGTGGGGGGGTGGGCGGGGTGGGGGGGGGGACACAACACAACCCCCCCCCCCCCCCCCCCCCCCATTGCTCAATATTTCATAACAGATTGTGTCATGATACACTGTAACGGATCTTGTCATAATATTTACATTTAAAATTCTAACGTTATACAAGTAATTTATGGCTCAAATGATACCTTAACTCCACGCTGAAATACAAGTGAATCGAAGTCGTGATGCATGAGTAGATATCGACACGAACACGAATAAGCAAAGTTAAGTCTGCCCGAGACTCGAACCAAAAACTACGAACTTGAAACCCCTCCGTGTACGGAGCAAAAACCCTTTACGCGAACATGACACGAACCGATTCCCCCTAACCAATTAACACTTTTACTCGAACCACCAACAGGATGAACCAGAATGCTTCTAGATACGAAAACCCTAGCACACTTAGTGAGAAGATAAAATGAAAGAAGAGTGAAGAAGCCAAGTAGCAGCGACGAGTTTTAGTGACAGTGGATCGTGTGGCTCATGAAGCGTTGAGAAAAGTGAGAGATGTACATATTGATGATGTACACGCCATGGTTGCTTCCTATCTCTCTTTGGCTTATTTATGTAATAGGAGACATGTAGATGAGTTTTGTTTTCTTTTTGAGATTATGAAGATAAGTGGGATGTGTATACTAGAGTTTGTGTTTGTGTTTGAATGTGAGTCTGAAGTTGTGAGGGTCTCGGCTTATATAGCCTACCTGAAACTTGGAGGCCAAGGTTAGCTAGCAAGGTGGCAAATTGTGGTGAAAGGCTTTGAGAGCAAGGAGGGACAAGGTGGGTGACTAGGCGGGTGACTAAGGGTTGCTTAGAAGATGACTCATGGAGGGCTAGTAGGAGGTGGAAGCTTATGAGGAGTACACGGCTTGATATGGGTGGTGACGAGGGTATATAAAGTCCAAGTAGGTAACGAGGCACCTTGGTGGCCAAGGAGATATAAGGTGGTGATGAGATGGTGACTAAGGTGCTTGTTAGGTTTTTAAACTAGCTTTGGGTTCACGATGTTCACTTAAGATATCGGCTTAGTTACGGTTCGAGTTCGAGTAACGTTTGATCACGGGTCTTTTAACTTATACTATTATGATCGTGGTCTTTCAACGATCATCGTGGTATGTTTAGTTTTAATCGTCGACAACCGTACCATTCCGCGAGATTATAAACACAATCATTCCATTTTTATTATTTTGAAATGAAAAAGAAAGTTTAGGAAGGAAACGTGTTTTGTTTGTTTTTATTATTAAGCTATAATTCGAATTTGACAAGTTTGGCCCCTTAAGAATATATAAGATTTCATATTTTTACGTGTAACAAATTGTGATCGGTTAGGTTGAATAGCTAGCACAACATTGCTACATTATTATTTTGTTCTTATCATTTGTTTTGTTTTGACGTCTAGTAGCTTGGTTTAATATTTATGGGGCAAATGTCGTATGAAATGAAATGCATTAGGATGATATATATTTTAGTAAAAGTAGGTTGAGTGTATGCATTATTTAAGTTAATGTGCAACGGTGGTGTGGGTATAAGCCAAAACTATAAAACATGTAAACCTAGAAAAAGTACGGCTTAAAAATATATATGACAAAAATGGATAATAGATTATCGACTTGAAATGTTAGGAAGTTTACATGATGTAAACATCGATAGAATAGGCATAGGTCGTTGCGTGAGCTCGTATACTTTAGTTATACAAGTAATGTAATAAAGCGGAAAATTACCCTTCAAAAAAGTGGTTCATACATAATAGATAGATAGTACATTGCATCTAACTTAATAGATAGATATTTACATTGATGAAAATTACGGATTGTTATATTAAATCTTCATATTTTAGTTTATTATAACTTATAAATGTCTATTGAAATGTTAAAATAAGCTTGCATGGATAATTTGGACAGGTTTTTGTAACATATTATCACATTGCTAGTGGTTATAATATGTAACTTTATGAAATTCGTAATAACTAGAAGGGTCTGAAATATTGTCAGTTTATCTAAGTCATAATATCAGGGGTCTATTAGGTCACTTTTCAATAAAGTGCAAGGTTTACTTGGTATATCTTTTAAAGTTGAAGGACCAAAGTCGTAAAAATGCAAACTCCAAGGACTATTTTGTAACTTTTCAAACCCCAGGGTCTAAAATGTAACATTTCGAAAAAGAATAAAATCATGTTTTAAAACCTTACAAGACATTAACTTTAATTAACGCTTTCTCGTGATTAACATTTCTAGATATTGATCAAAACGCTTTTAAAACCGATTTATATCATATTACAATTACTCTAGGAGCTTCATATTAGAGTTTCATCTTGGTATTACGTTCTGACTGAGTTGTTGGGTTCGATTTAATTGCCCTAGCTCCTCAACGTTGACTGAATGACTTCTGAATTTGATGGCCCCGAACGGTGATACAATAATTTCAAACTCTTCAATCAAATCATGACTCTTAAACTAATGTTTTAGGCAGTAACATCTTCCTAAGACTTGACATATTTACTCAGGTTGCGTGACGTGGCTGTTTACTATTCTATTCTTACCGATTATCATACATTCCCGGTTAATGATGTGATAAGGTACATCAGCTTTCATTTTGGAATATTTATTACATCTACCTATCAGGTGAGTTCATAACCTCGCCGTGACTTGATTTACATTTTTATAATACCGTGAGGGGGGATACATGCATGTTAAAAAACTCTATTACATTCTCCTCGTTTATCTTATAAAAGTGATTACTTTTCAAAGACTGCTTATTCATGCTTAATCCGGAATACAAGTGTTTTTACAAGTTATATGCTATCCTAATACACTATTACAGCTACTGTCTAAGTTACATTATGCCAAAAGTCCCTCATTATCATGGACCATTAATCACTTTCGGGTGAACGCGGATATTGTGGATAGATCTATCGGGATTGACGAATCCTGTTTGTGTTAGCCGGATAGGTAACCAAACACACTATATTTAAATTTCATAGGTATATGGCAATTACCTACACCGAGGGCCATTATCTCTCTATATATATATCACATCATTTTGGGTATATATATACACTAGTCAGTTTGTGTGCCATGAGCTTAGACCAAACTATACTATACAAGACATGACCAAACAGACCAAACAAGACAATAACGCAGTAATACATGGTTACTATGATAATTGCATTCGTTGCAATTATTACGAATAACGGGTATATAATAACGTGACCCAAGATCATAACAATACTATTTTCATAATAATTGTGTTTGTACAATTATTACACTATGACTTGTATTCAAACTGTTTACCAAATCTATGAATTTCACTCAACCTCTATGTTGACTTTTTAGCATGTTTATCTCAGGTTATTGAGCAATATACGGCACGGAGTGGCATGGACTTGAAGATGGCTAAAACTTGTTATCATTCACATTGTATGTAACTAGATTTTAGGACCTGCCTTTGTAAAACTTAGATTTGAAATGAATGATAATGTATCTTTTGAACAAACGTCTCTTTTGGGTTGTTTTCTATGATTATGATTATTGTTTCTATGAAGTAATACCCCAGATTAGCTTCCGCTGCTATATTGTAAAAATGGGGGTGTTACATTGTATATCTTGGTAACTTAGACAAATGGATAATATGTGGACTAATGGACTTATTATATGTAACACATATAACATATATGGTATATATAAGACTTGTGGTAAAGTTACAAAGTTGAAAGTATGAAAACAAAAGTTAAATATGGACTTAAGAAAGTCATCACAACTTTCTGCCAAAAATTCATATAAAAATATATTTATTATATATTTTTATAAAATACTACATCTCAAGACGAATCCAAACATGTAAGAAACTTGAAAAACAGATAAATAACGAAAAAGTTACGGTAAAAACAAGTTATACGATAAATTAATGGATTTATAAAAGAATTTTTATAAAAAAATTTATAAAAATTAAATAAAACAGCAAGTTTAGTATTTTTAACAAATTACACATATTTTTAGGATTCCAAATTGATAAGAAACGAAATTTTTTAATTAATAACGAATGAGTTATGAATTTCGCGAGTTTACGACAATTAATACTTTTATAAAACAATTTTTATAAAAAGTTACTATTCATGACAGAAACATTTATTTTAGTAAACCTCATAAATAAATAGAACTTTCAATTATGAGAACGTGCTCGAAAGAATCGCTAAAAACGGAGCTATAACGAATAAAATACGACGTTTACGGGTTTTACGATTTCTAAAACTATAAAAATAACTTTATAACTGGTGTGAACAGTAAAAAAGTACTGTTCATCAAATGATCAAAAATATGAAAATGTCAAATAATGATAACTCATCCTAATACAAAAGCGTGGGCATAAGAAACGTCAAAATCGGGCTTAAATTGTTAAAGTTACGCCAGTTTTACTACACGACAATTATAAACGTTTTAACTTATTAAACACAATTTTTCCGAAACAATTAGATAGGGATTAGCTATATAGAATTATGCATAGTAGTAATTACCCAATGTGATTAGTACTTATACGACCTAATTTAAATAGGTTGCATCTGACGATTTGCGTGGCGCATTATCTGTGATATTCTTGTTATTCGCTCACTAAAGGTGAGTTCATAGTCCCACGTTTTACATGCTTTTGTTTTACAATGTTTTTGTGGTGAGAAACATGCAATGTTTTATAACTGGACACAAGTGGTTAAGTTTCATATTATGATTACGTGTTGCCTAAGTAGCGATAACCCTAGTTGAGCCCATTATCATGAACTGTCAGTTACTGGATTGTGAGCGCGAATGATATGAATAGATCTATTGGGATTGACATCCCCGTTCGGGTGATTAGCTATCACTGGGCAAACGAACGTATACCATGTCGAACATAGGATGTTGCGGGTTAGAACATCATCACGGGCAATGTAGGCCATTTATATGGTATTCATTTATGTCGAGCTTCAGTGTCATGAGCTTAGGGCAACGTAATTACATTTATATGATGTCTGCATCTGTTGCATTATCATACACTTGGGAAATCTTGTGGTCCTACAATATATGATTTATCAAACCTATGAATTCACCAACATTATTGTTGACGTTTTAAAGCAATGTTTTTCAGG
>BQNB010061364.1:0-19121 GCA_026074375.1 Tanacetum coccineum | reverse complement strand
GTGAAATGGCAGTTTCAACCCTCGAGTTTCAAAATTGACACTTTAACCCCTCAACTTACAAAAATCGCATTTTAAGTCCGATTGAGTTCTAAAAAGTGGCAACAAGTTTTATAAAGTTCAAATAAGCAAAATAAACTGTTTTGGCTTACACATAAGCTTGGACGAGCTTATTTCAAGCTTATTAGGCTTTTTGGCCCAATAAGGCCCGTTAAGCTTTTTAAAGGTCCAAAAGGAATTTTTTTTAAATTAACAAAAGCCTTACGAACTATTTGGTCTATAAATAAGCTCGGATGAGCTTATTCTGTGTCTATTGGGCCTTCGGCCCAATAACCAAACTTGGTAAGCCCTTTTAAGGCCCAATAAGGGTTTCCAACTAGTTTTTACATATAACTTAAGTTCCAATTAAGTGTTCCAATCTTAAATAAACTGTTTTTACTCATTAGCTTACAATAAGCCATAAGTCTAGCATTTGGGCTTTTGGGTCACTGTAATGGGCTAATAAGCCCGTTAAGGGTCCGTTTGGTTTTTAAACACTCGTTAAGGTACCTTGGGGTTTTTATGAGTTCAATAAGCACATAGGTCTTTTAATAAGCTCGTGGAGCTTGTCAATAAGCTATGGGCTCATTGGCCTAGTTCGTTGGGCCTGTTTGGGTATAATGGGCCCATTCATGACCTGTTAAGGTTTCTTTTGTATTTCGTGTGTTCTAACGAGTTTAAGAACTCTATAAGCCCTCGATAAGCTCGAGTGAGCTTATCTATAAGCTATGGGCCTCAAAAGACTGGGCTATTGGGCCTGTTGGGCCTAAACGTGGGCGGTTTGGAGTAAACGAGCCCCTTTGTGGTCCATTGATCTCTCTAGCAACATATATGGTTCGAAGAGAGTCCTAGTAACCATATTATGTGTGTTTAGCTTATATATAGGTCGTGTTTATCACATGCATGCGTTAGTTTAGGTCGTATATACTTTCCTGAGTCGTGCCATTATGTTTATAGGAAATGTTTACGTACAACTTTCATAAAATTCATTTATAAGAGTTAAGGTTCACGTTTGCCTATAGACGAACCCATTTAAGCCTTTGCTTGCCATTAAATCAATTTTTACATGTTTCTTAACACCACACAAGATATATTATATGCATATAAGTGTACGTGTGCCACGCATGGGTTGAACCATGCGTGTTCACGCCCACACAATTCATTAATCACACATTTCATAACCTATACGACTAGATATCAAAGAGTTAAATATAATATGAAATGTACAAACTTAACTGCGACTTACAAGAGGTCCTAGAGACTTGGTTCAAGTGTATGCGAGTAATGTGGCAACCCAAATGTGTTTTACACGATCAATAACCAAACCCTAAGCTTCAAAGCTTTGTAAACACCCAACCTTAGCTCGTGTATTCCCCTTGTGCACTCGTATGACAATCCTATTAGTGTTTGTGGGTTCAAATGAATTAATGGAAGTGTTTGTTTGCGGTTTGTGACCCAAACAAGAGAGACAATAATATGACTTAGTTGTTTGAGTGTTTTGTAAGTTAGTGTTTAAGGAGAATGTACATGAGTATTTATAGGTAAGAATACTAGTTACATATTCCTAGTCCTAAACAAACCAAAACCGGCCCTAAGCTTAGTGGTTTCATAGTTTCTAGTTAGCTCAAATGGTTTTGCTAATACCTCCCTAGTACATCCCTTAATTGTTCTATGTTGTACAAGATTTAGGAATTCTTATGGTTGTGTGTGTTGTTGTTGTTGGCCGTGGGTATCAATGAGCAAAGGAAAGGATCCAAGTTGGTTATTATCCAATGTGTATTAAGCTAAACAGAGACATTAAGGACAAGCCTTAATTAATCCTATGTTGTACATGTATTTAATATATGATATGAAGATTTCCTAGTTGTGTATGTATGTGGGACGAGTGGTTTATGGGTTTTGTTTACCCATATTCGGCCATGATGACTTATCAACACAAGAATTGAATAATTTTTGTATTTAAGGATTAAAAGTAGTTATTGGTTTGTGTTTAGGTAAGTCTAGGTATTTCCGAATTGTGTCTAAATGTATTTTATTGCGAAACGTAAGCCTTTACGTGGCCAATAAAAATAAAACGCGCAAATTTAATAATTATCTTCCTAATAATTACATAACACTTGCTTGACGTAAACCTTAATTTATTTGGTGACTGTTTACGTTAAATGATTATTTCTAGTCCACGCGATTTAGCTTAAAGGTTAAATTAAAAGTAGACGCGTACCAGACTAAAATAAATAGTGAAGAATAATAAAAGTCATAAAATGACCTGAAAATCTAAAATGTTACAGTCTCCACCCGTTAAAAGAGCTTTGTCCTCAAATCTTAAGACATTGTAGTGGATGAAGACACAAAGGAATAGAAAAAAAGTCTCTTGAAATAGTCGATTTAGTAGCCTACTTTGACCTACTTCCTTAGCTATCGAGCTTCAAACCGTATGTGGGTATTTTTCTATTTGCACAATTTTCACTTCCCCAGGTGAATCTCTAGACCCTCTCCCTAGAGTTCCAGGCAAACCTAAACCAATGGTATCCGGCTTTGCTCATCGTTTGATCTCATCCTTTCCATGATTTAACAAGCTCTTCCATAAAACTAGAGTTTTTTTTTTAATCCACCGTGTGTCGACCGTGAATTCCTTCTAACGCAATGACTAATGGGTATTGTCAACATATACATTTCTTAATTTCTTCAGATTAGACACATGGAAATGTATAGATGAACTCTTGCTTCAAGCTCATTGAGGAATTCCAGCATTGGCGAAACTTTCCCTATTTGGCTAACAACCTTGAAGCGTCCTGACATAACCGTGTTTTCAACTTACCCCCCATCGACCGAATCATATAACCCCAAACTAAGGTGAGACCTTGAGCATAACCCTATCCCCAACTTTGAACTCCATGGGCTTCCGCTTCAAATCAGCGTATCCTTTTGTTTGTCGATCCTTAGCGACATGAATTCTCTGCGTTGATCAGGGACGGTCCTTCTCTGTTGTTTCTTGGATCAATTCTGAACCAGTCAGTTGAGCTTCTCCAACTTCAGGCCCAGCACCTAGGGTGATCGACATTTTTCGGCCATAAAGTGATCATATATGGGTGCGCCTTTAGGCTAGCGTTAATAACTGTTGTTATACTAAAATAATCAGCTAATTGAAGATAATTGTTTAACCCAGCCCTTATGCCAAAATCGATCACTGCAAGCAGTGTAGCATGTCTCGGGAGAGTTTTAATAGTCCCCTCTCACTGCCTGGCCGTCATTTGGAGTTTCCGAAGAAACTCACGCTCATACTATGTCAGTACCCAAAGCTTTCTGAAATGAATGCCAAAAATTTGATGTGAATCTCCCATCACGATCATAGATGATTAAAACGGGTATTTCGTGCCTTGCTACTATCATGTTCAGGTACAACCTTGCCAAATTGTCTAATGGATCATTATCCCTTATTGGCAAGAAAGTGATCATGAATTAGTACAGTTCGATCCATAAGCACGCCAGATTAGTCGAAACAGTTGACGACTTAGGAAGTTTGGTGATAAAATCCATCGTGATATTATCCTACTTCCACTCGGGTATTGTTGGTTGTACTAACAGTCTTGATGGCCTTTGGTGTTCGTTCGTCCTTTACCTTTATACACGTCAGAGGCACTTGCTAACATGAGGTAGGCAGATGTCAGCCTTTACATCTCACTTGGCCACCAATATAGTATGTCTTCACATCTTGGTACACTCTTTTTGGAACAGGGATGGATAGAGTATTTCAACTTTGTAGGTTCTAGATAATCACTGATCACTAAGAATCACCATAGCAAGGTAAACCAACTCTTGTCCACTTAAACATACAGTTCCATCGACGCGTGGTTGCCAATTTCTCCTGGGTATATCCTTTCTGATCATAACGCCTGCATCTTTATGTCTCAAGATTCTTTGGTCTTAAGGCTTCAATCTTGAGCTTCTAATATTCGTTTGGGGGAAGATCCCATGCCAATAGTCCCATATCCAAGGCTCGAACTCCAGCAATGCTCAATCCGTTCCTTATGGCTCATGCGTCAGCCACAAACATATGCGCTTCGCCCGGAATTAACGAATGTTCAAGAATCGTAATCCCTCACAACTTCAATCTAACCAACGGTGTTGCCTCATGTTAAGCTCCTTTTGATTCGAGAATGTGTTTTAGACTTTTATGGTCGGTGAACATGGTGCATTGTGTTCCTGTACAGAAATTTTCTCTATATCTTAGAGGCTAAACACAACCGAGCCGAAGTTCTAAATCATGATTGGTATGTAATTCTTCTCATGAATTTTTAGTTGTCGAGAAGCATAGGCAATCACCTTCTCTCTCTGCATCAACACAGCGCCTAAGCCTTTGTGTGAAGCATCACAATAGACCACAAAGTCTTCGCTTCCTTCAGGTAAAGCCAGAATTGGCGCACTGCACAACTTCTGTTTTATTAACTGAAAAGCGTTTTCTTCCTTTTCTCCCCAATCAAATTTGATTCCTTTCTGAGTAAGCTTCGTCATTGATTTAGCAATCTTCGAAAATCCTTCAATAAACCTTCGATAGTAACCAGCAAGACCTAAAAATTGGCGGATCTCCGTCGGTGTCTTAGGAGATGCCCAATCTTTGATAGATTCTATCTTGGCTGGATCCACATGAATACCTCTGCTATCAATGACGTGACCGAGAAATTGTACCTTCGGAATCCAAAATTCACATTTTGAAAACTTGGCATACAACTTCTCCTTCTTAAGCAATTCCAAAATCGCCTTAAGATGTTCTTCGTGCTCTTTCTTGTCCTTTGAATAAATAAGTATGTCATCGATGAAGACAATTACGAACTTATCCAAGTAGGGCTTGCACACTCGGTTCATGAGGTCCATGAATACCGCAGGTGCGTTTGTTAGCCCGAATGGCATAACCTGAAACTCGTAATGACCATACCGAGTTCGGAATGCCGTCTTTGGAATGTCTTGCTCTCGTACTCTAAGCTGGTGATAACCCGATCTCAAGTCTATCTTGGAGTAAATGCTGGATCCTTGGAGTTGATCAAATAAATCGTCGATCCTCGGGAGTGGATAACGATTCTTCACTGTCAGCTTATTTAACTCACGGTAGTCAATGCACATCCTGAATGACCCATCCTTCTTTTTGACGAACAAGACCGGGGCTCCCCAAGGTGAGGAACTAGGTCTTATGAAGCCTTTGTCGGAAAGCTCTTGCAGTTGTTCTGACAATTCCTTCATTTCGGACGGAGCCAATCTATATGGCGCTCGAGCTACAGGAGCGGCTCCTAGAATTAAGTCGATCCAGAATTCCACTGGTCGAACCAGAGAAAGACCCGGCAAGTCCTCGGGAAACACTTCAGGAAAATATCGGACGATTGGTACGTCCTCAAGTTGTTTTCCTTTCGACTTGTCCTCCTCTTTCTTGGCGAATATCTGTGCCAAAAAGATCTGGCATCCTTTCGCCATGTACTCTTGAGCCTTTGAACATGAGATAATGGTCAACCGAGATTCTCTCCCGTTTTCCTTCTCCTATCGTACTTTTGTTACCACAAAAAAATCAAAGGTTTCATCCCATAAAGGGAACTCGAACAAGTTTCTCATCACACACGATCACGGTGGACACAGTTCTACCAATCCCTATTCCGATAATAACGTCGAAACTACCCAGTTTTACGGGCATTAGAGCTATGTTTAACGATGGTTAAGAAATTTTAAAGTGCAACCCCAGCAGAGTAGTGGTCTACCCCGACTATTTCTCCCATATCATGCTCAATTTGCCATTTGCTAATACTGCTACTATCTGTGGGCTATGCATCACAAGAATGAGGAAACCTTAATCTAACATATGTACAGATATATCTAGAGCTATCTCACATCAGAATGAGGTATTGGAGGCACACTACAACATACGAAGTAGCTAAGATGACATGAGAAACAGTCTAGCAATCCCATGAACGTGAACTATTATTTGTAATAATTTTTGTTTATTTAACTATTGTGTTAAAATGACAATATGGTGCTACTATTGGTACCCAAGGGGGTTGAATAGTTTTCCTATTGTAAGTTTTACTTTTCAAAATTTTGTTATGATCTTATGTAAAGTTTGCACAATATTGATGTTTGGTTAGTAAATAAATGTAATGCAAGAAAGAGTTAGAGAGATTAAACCAAGACACAATTGTTTATAGTGGTTCGGCTACAAAGACACCTTCCTTGCCCTACTCCACTCCCTAAGTCACCTACTCGAGAGTTCGTAAACACTAGTCACCAATCTCCTTTAACCGGCAAAGAAGCCTCACAACGTTGCTTACACATTTTAATAGTACAAAGCTAGATACCGAATTCTTCACAAGGTAGAATCACAGCAACACTAAAACACTTGATTTACAATGAGAATGTGTTGGGATTAAAATCCTTCTTTGTTGATCCCACTTTAATAGATCGAATTCCTTATGCTTGTTTAAGGTTTAGTTATATTAGATAAATCTAACACAACTATAGTAAAAACTGTGTTTGAATGTATTAAAGATTATGAGGAATCTAATCTTTAATATTAAGAAGAATTCTTAATGAAACAGTAATTATATGAACATATAATTCAACAAACAATAAACTCCAATATTATTAAGCAAATAATATGAATACTCTTAAAGTATTAGGGTTACAAAGACCTTGAAGCTATGAATTATACGGCTTTGTATATTGATACCAATGTTAATGTATCAAACTCTATGCCCTAGGACCTCCTTTTATACACCAATGAGTCCTAAACAGCTTACAATACTTTCCTAAGTATATCAAATCTTTTAAACAAATAAGTTATACATATTTTTTACCAAAATATCTCATACAAATCACATAAGCAGTACTAACTAACTCAACAGTACTAACTTCTTCACTAGCAGCATTAACTCCTTCAGCAACATTAACTTTGTACTAACAGTAGTAACTTTTGTACTAGCAGTAGTAACTTTTGTACTAGCAGTAGTAACTACTTAGCAGTTTTTCTTCTAAGTCTCTGAGCAGTACTAATATGCACTAGCAGTAGTAACTTCCTCTAGCAGTAGTAACTTCCTCTAGCAGTAGTAACTTCCTCTAGCAGTAGTAACTTCCTCTAGCAGTAGTAACTTCCTCTAGCAGTAGTAACTTCCTCTAGCAGTAGTAACTTCCTCTAGCAGTAGTATCTTCCTCTAGCAGTAGTAACTTTGTACTGGCAGTTGTAAACACTTAGAATAATTTTCATTAAAATTCTCCAGTAGCACTAACTTTGACTGAGCAGCATTAACATCAATAAAAGCAGCAGTAATTCCAACAGCATCAAGAAGACTTTAAATCCCAACACTATATTATATATCCCTCTGATGGCATCAAATAACGTCACTTTTAGAGCATCATTTATCCCATGAAAATTACCCATTTTGTATAATTATTGCGAGAATTAGTACTTAATCATTTATATTTGAGATTTGTTGTAATTATGGAGTACTTTGTGAAGATTAGCTAAAAGGCACGCATTCTGGAGCATAAACGAAGAGTTTAAGAAAGTCTACTGATCCGACAGCAAATACGTCGTATTATTCTATACCTATACGACGTATCCAAGACTTTGACGAATTAAAAGACCATTGCCTGACTTTGAAGAATACGTCGTATCCACATCAACGATACGCCGTATATAATACTTTGGTCAACGAAGAAGAACCAACTGGTTTTACATCAATACGCCGTATTCATCAAGAAGATACGGCGTATCCGTGCCTACACTTCACAAATAACCACGAAGGATTGAAGACCCAATACGTCGTATCCTAACGACTTAATACGCCGTATCAAAGGTCAAACATTATAAGATTCTAAAAGATATCAGTCATGGTCCTTACTCTAAGAAATCCCCAATACGACGTATCCCACTTCGCCCGATACGGCGTATCGACCTGTTTCCATACTCTATAAATACAAAACCCTAAACATAGTTTTAGGTATGCAAGTGAAGCCCTAAACCACCAAGTCGACTATCAAATGAATAAAGGAGCATAGAAGGTCAGAAAAGAGCCTCAAGATCATAGGAAAACTTTTGTAATCTTCAGACAACCAAATACGCGTTCGGTTAAGGTTTCTTTTCTTTAATCGTTCATATATGAAATCGTATGTATTTTTACAATGACTATCGGCTGATACCTTTAGGTATCATCCATGTTTACGAAGGTTTAATGTTTGGGTTGTTTATATCGATTGCTTAATTTATCGTTGATTATTGATTATGTTTATTAATTTATACTTGTTTACGTGCTTAAGTATGCGACCTATCATTCAACTGGGTCTAGTCCTACATATTTAATGTGCTGCAACTTTGGTGTTGTTTGGGCGTAGGCTAAGAGTCTGGGATAGCTCTCCATATCTGTAATTTATATATCTAGAATCATAGGATCACAAATATTGACCTATCTTTACCATTGGTTTAGTGAACAAGTTAGACTAGCAGATGACCTTAGGATCAACAAATGACGTTCTGATTCCCCTGGTAAAGACTTGGATAGTAGACTACTATTATATAAATTATCATTAAGCAGTAAGTGGGTAAAGTCTCGATGAGCTAGGGTTTAGTAAGAGCACCATTATTAATATCCTAAGATAGATTATAATCAGCAAATAGGATGCTTTATGCGGATGTGTTTAATTGTGACAGAATTAGCCTGTCTAGGTTTTAGGAAGAAGTACCGCTTAAATCTAGGAATGATATGCTGCCTCGAGATAAGCACTAATTGCAATAAATAAACAAACTTGCGTTTTATCGGATTATTCATGGTTGAAATGTTCTCCTTACATTAGTGTTTGACCACTCCTCTATCGTTTGTTCATCTTCTTGTGTGTGTTTATTACTTTACTTGTCATCAAAACCCTAAGTTAGATAACCTAAACTGTGCTAGTCTCTCAGGCTAAAACCCTCCTTTTATCATTAGTTTAGGTTTAACTTAGGTTTAACATAGATTAGAACTAACATAGATAACTAAAATACCCGTAGACTTAAGAATCAACGCTCTCGCTCTTAATGGTCGACACCCTACTTACCAACGAAGCTACTTCTGACTGGGTACACTGCCCGTTAAAGTGTTGTTTTAGGTATAGTCAACATAAAATAATTATTAAAACTTGATACATAAATTACCTACTCACAACGACACATCAAGTTTTTGGTGCCGTTGCCGAGGAGTGAAGTTGTTTAATTCTTATTTATTAGTGTTTTAGTTTAGATTTAGTTTAGTTTAGATTAATTTGCA
This sequence comes from Tanacetum coccineum, assembly GCA_026074375.1. Taxonomy (NCBI): domain Eukaryota; kingdom Viridiplantae; phylum Streptophyta; class Magnoliopsida; order Asterales; family Asteraceae; genus Tanacetum; species Tanacetum coccineum. The sequence continues at coordinate 9,810 of BQNB010061364.1, read as the reverse complement.
TATTTATGTGTGTTTGTTTTGTGTGTTTGATTTTCTGCATTGTATATTTTTGCATATTGTGTGTTTGTGTGTTTTTCTGCATTGTTACAGCCTGTTGTAACTTTCTGAGTCGAATACTCAATACGGCATATTCATATTCTTGGATACGGCATATAAATGTTTTCAAACCAATACAGCGTATTCGACTCTATCATCAATATGAATACGGCGTATTAGTCTATTTGACCGTTTTTTTTCCCAACAAATTTATTACAAGTTAAAATGGATGACCCTAACATTACTATGGAAGAGTATATCAGGCTTGAGGAAGAAAAAGCTCGCAGGCGTAGTAAGGTGTATAACTGAAAAACTACTACGTATGGTAAGATCTGGTATGATGAAGACATTCACGACCTGAGATCTGTTGAAACTGAATTCCCAGCTATAGTCTTTAATGACGCGTTAACATCTGAAGTAGCACTCTCATGTGAACCCACGGTAAGTCCTCTTAACAACAATCAAATTGACTTTAGAATATCGTTTGACGAATCCGACGATGAAGATTACATGGTAATTTATGATAAAAAATCATTTTATTATAAAATAATTTCTGTCAACGATTTGAAAACAGATTCGGAAAATGATAATTTGAAAACCCACGGTCAGTTATTTTGATGATTTTGACTACTTCAAAGATTTTGAGAATGAGTTCCCAGCCATTGCCTATAATGATGCTCTAACGTCTAAGTTAGATTTCTCTGAACCTACTGTAAGTCCTCAACATATCGATGATTTTGATGAAACATCATTGTCCGAATGTGATGGTGAGGAACAAAACGTTATATACTTTAATGATCTATTTCCTTTTAACGTAATTTATCCCGATGATTTAAAATCGGATAAGGACAATGATGATGATAAAATCGATATCAAATAGTTTTTGTAGGATAATGTAATAAATACCAATGTTGGTGCCTATGCACAAGGGTCAAAAAAACTTTTGGAAACAAGTCATGATACAATTAGTAAAATTCTTACTGCTAATATTTTTATCAAGGAATTAAATGATAATATCGTGACTTGGAATTATCTTAACAAAGGAATGTCATTCATTTTTATAATTAAGAATCTATATGTGCCGTTTGGCATCTCGTTCGAACCTAAATTGTTTTATAAGGATGGGATTAAATTAGGGCAAGTCTAACTTAAATACTTTTCTGTAAACAAAAGTGCTTGCCGGGAGACAACCCGGAATGTATTTTCAATGTTCTTATCGAGTTTGTCTTCCCAGACTATCTATACGGCGTATCCAAACCTCATGGATACGGCGTATTGACTACCTGGACGTTATCTAGTATTTATTTTTTTGCAATTTAAGCTTTATTGTCAGATTGGTCAATACGGCGTATTTGTTAAACGAATACAGCGTATTCGACTTCTCACCCGTACTTAGGATTGTTTTCTACATGTATGGATACGGCGTATCGTCTTCTTGTTCAGTTTTAGGTTTTTATTTTGTTTTCTAACCAAACGATTATCCGGAGATAGAATTGCACTTGTTTTCCTATATTGTATACAAGAACCTTCTGAAGACGACGTTGGTGGAGTATTTTCTGGAATCTAATGTGTGTTGTAATCATGTAGACATTATGACGTACCTATAACACACATTCTTGCTTATAAACTCAACATGGAAAATCATAACTGAGCAAATATCAGGGGAGTTTCTCGTTCTAATTCCTTTATTTCCCATTTTTAACTATTATGTTTATACAATGAGGGCGTTGTATAATTTAAGTAGGGGATGAGAATTAGAATGCTACTTGTCCTATTTTTCACATTAATATGCTTAAATTTAAAAAAATTCAAGCATACTTTTGTGGAAATACTAGTTACATAACCTGCACACATAACCCTTATTAGATATTGTGAGGATTCAGCCTCATCCATTTTTGAATATTTACCTAAATCCCACAAAAATATAAGTGTGTCAATGATGTTGTAGACTGTTAGGCCATATTTTATATTGAATCACACAATGTAGAACGGTTATGAATAGAGAGAATTAAGAGAGGAAGGTAAGACTTTTACAATTTTTCAAATTTTATAAATAAAAGAGAAATGAGAAGGAAAGTGAGAGTTACAAGCCTTAACCACCTAATGTTGATTAGGTGGGTATTTATAGGAGAGGAGGGATTAGCTTCCCTTCCTTTATTTCTTCTAATTTGCAATCTAGTCCCTAATCTTTGGATAATATGCTATTTTTCACTTTAAGCATATTTCTCCTTATTACAAACTACTTTCTACTTCTAAAATAAAGTAAAAACATTAATAATAATTAAAACCACCTAAAGTATCATAATCAACACTTTTATGATCCTAACAGTCTCCTCCTAAGGGTCGATTACTTTGGGCATTCCCTTCTTGATCCTAGTGGTCTTCCATTTACACACATCTCCCAACGTCTCATCTGATCACGATGCTTCAACCGTTCTTGAATTTATTCTTCAAATAATTATAGGTATTCAGCATCTTCTTTACTAAGACTTGGAGTCACATAACCATGCTTCACATTGTTATTATAGCTTTTCAACCCTTCCAAGACTCTCTTCAATGTAGCATCACAGAACTTATGAATCTCTTGATGTCTCATCACTCTCTTTTCTTTCTTATTGTTCTTGTATATAATGCCATATACTGGTTCAGAGACGATAAAGAACATCTTATACCTTTTAATGCCAGGGAAAGTAATTGTTGGTGCAGTAAGGTTGACCTTTTGTTGATAGCTTTCCACACCTAGCTAGAAATCATGTACTCTTTCCCAGATTACTGTACTTTTGATGAAGACTGACAATGACCACATCAGTCCAGTCTTAGCATAGTCATCTACCTTGCCATTAACAATCAACAAATACATATCCTTAATGTCATTCTTGTTGAGGTTCTTGTAATCTGGCTCAGTGATTGACACTATGCTACCATTTGCTCTTCTTACAATAATCTATGTTACAAATTTATGCTTATGTCCTAATTCACCATACGTCTTGATGATTTGAACAATATTTGAATTTGAGTAGACTTCTTCTTTGGCTTTTCGAGTTCTTTTTGTCTCTTAATGTAGAAGATCTTTGCATGTAGATTCTTCCAATGTTCGACACTATATCGATAATAAGTATTAAATTTCTTCCCACATTTGTCTACCCATCTGGATGTTCGATCTTGATTGTCAACAGCTAGTGCAGGAGCTTTGGGATCTCATTGGCAACTTTGAACGACTGGAATAGGATTTTGTGGAAATGGTAAAGATAAAATCTCTTTTCTGCTCTCCCACACAATATCATTCTTCAAGAAGTTTTGCATCTGATCAATGTGATATTGATGCTCATCTCTCGAAGTTCATCATTGTCTCAACATTTCATCAACAACTTTGCGCAGTTTAGCCTCATCTTGTTTCTGACATTTCTTCCACAAGTTCTTATGACACATTCTCAGTTGGAAGTTCATCATCATCTATTGCATATTTATCCGTCCAATATACAATCTTGTTCATTACTGTTCTATTGATTGTTCTTCTTAGTATCATAGACTAGATTCCGCATAGTCTTTGATATTCAAAAATCAAGGTTTCTACTATAGTAGCTTTGGATTTATCCAGGATTACTAATCCTAATTTACAAACTAAGGAGAGGAATATCTATTCAAGTGGGATCAACATAGTGGTCTCAGAACTTTGTTAGAAACTTAAATAAGAAGAAAAAATCTACACATACCAGATCTATTTGTTTGTGAAAACATGGAGGCAGTATCTTCACCAATGGTTGCTGCTGCAAAACTTCCAGTGCTCAATCCAGGTGAATTTGAGCTTTGGAAAATGAGGATAGAACAATACTTCCTAATGACAGATTATGCTCTTTGGGAAGTAATAGTAAATGGAGACTCACCTCCACCAAAGAGAACTGTTGATGGTGTTTAACACAATATCCTCCTACAACTGCAGAGGAAAGTTTAGCAAGGAAGAATGATAAAGTCAAGAGGTACATTGTTGAATGGTCCTTCCAATTGAAACACAACTAAAGTTTAATACAACAATATGTGCCAAGACTCTGATGGAAGCTATAGAGAAAAGGTTTGGAGGTAATAAGGAGTCAAAGAAAACTCAGAAGACACTTCTAAAGCAACGAGATGAGATGTTCAATGATCCAGCCAGAAGGACTTGATCAAACCAATGATAGGCTTCAAAGTCTTATCATTTCGCTTGAATACTAGGTGAAACTAGTTCTCAAAAAGAAGATTAAAATCTGAAGTTTTTAAAAGTCTCCCATCTTGAATGGAAGACTCATACACTGAACTGGAGACACAAACCTAATTTAGACACCTTGAGCATGTGATGACCAATACAACAAATCTGAAGATTATGAAACTGAAGTTAAAAGGTCAATCAAGCTCAAATCAGAAATTAACAAAATGTGGCTTTTGTGTCTTCTAATAACTCTGGCAGTTCCAATCAAACACATGGTTCTAACTATGTCAATATTGATAGTATGAGTAATGTTGTGATCTATTCTTTCTTTGCAAACCAATCCAACAGTCCACAATTAAATGATAAGGACTACAACAGATTGATGTTTAAGACTTAGAAGAGATGGACTAAAGAGGCACAATGGCCTCTGCAAACATGAGAGCCAGAAGATTCCTAAATAAGACTGGGATGAAGATTAGTTCCAATGGTTCTGAGACCATAGGGTTTAACAAATCAAAGGTGGAATGCTATAACTGTCATAAAAGGGGCCACTTTGCAAAGGAGTGCAGGGCTCCAAGGTAGAACTGGAATAAGAGAAACCTGAAAGAGGAATGTGTCCAGAAGAAACAACATAACACAGAGCTTTGGAGGCTCAAGATGGACTTGGGTATAGAACTGGAGTGACCCGGCTGGAGAATGAACCTACAAACTTGCACTTATGGGCAATATACATCTTCAGGTTCTTCCAAGTTCCTTACAAGTCAGATTCAGATGAATCTACTTGTTCTAAAGCATGTTTAAAATCTTATGAAACTCTCAAAGTATATTATGATAATCTGACAAAAAGATTTTAAATAAGAATCTCAATTAAATGTAGGAGCATTAAAAAGTAGGTTAGAATCTGGAGAGGCTGTACTAGAATGTGTATAAAAAGAATGATGTTTGTTTTGAAGAGGAAAACATAAAGATTTAAAACTTGAAATTAAAAGGTAGAGAGTAAAATGCACTAACAGAGCTTAAAAAGAAATTTGAAAAGCAAAAAAGGAAGTAGATGATTATAAAACTTACCTTAGAAAAGTTTGAAAATTCATCAAAAAATCTAAGCAAACTGTTAGAGATACAAGTAAGTGATAAGTTCAAGACTGGTGTGGGGTATGATAGTCAAGTGGTTAATAGTCAAGTGTTTGATAGATCAGGTGAATGATAAGCACAAAACAAGTGAAGGGTATCATGCAGTTCCATCCCCTTACACTGGGAACTTCATGCCCCCTATACCTAATTTGGTACTTGCTGATGAGGAAGAATATGTTTTTAGTGAGTCAATAACTAGTGTGCCTGCATTTGCAACTAGTGAAGTTAAGACTATTGAATCAAAACCTAAGTCTGTTAGTGAACCACTTATTGAAGAACTGGAATATCTGACATGAGATGAGAAATGAGATGAGTTGTCTAAACAGAGAAAACCTAGTTTTGCCAAAGTAGAATTTGTTAAATCTAATGAGCATGTGAAAACACCTAGGGAGTCTGTTAAGAAGGTAGAGAATAATAAGCAAGCTAAATACCCTAGAAAAAACAGTCAAAGTTCTAGAGGTAATAAGAGAAACTAGAATAATTTGATGACTCATAAGTTAGGAAGTAATTTTAGATTTAAAAATAAAGCTTGTTATGAATGTGGCAGTTTTAATCTATTTGATCAAAGATTGTGATTTTTCTAGTGTAAAGAAAAGGTGAAAACACTGTATGGAACAATGCGAGAAATGGTGAATCAACCAAAATTCTAAAGATTACTCACCCACATAACCAAACGGAAATTTTGTTCCAAAAGCAGTCTTAATGAAATCTGGCATTAAAACACTTAATACTACTGGGCAAAACTTTTCAAAAGCAGCAATATCAGTTAATACTGCCAGACCAATTAATACTGCCTACCCAAGACCAACATGAATAGTGCAATGACAACATCAAATGTTTTTAATAGAGCACATTCACATGTTAGAAGGCCTTTTAACAATTCTATAACAAATAAGAACAGTAATTTAAATGAAAAAGTTAATACAATAACGGGCAATGTTACTACTATTGCTTTAGGGTCCAAAAGCAGTAGTAAAGTGATTATATATGGAAATGAGGCTAATGCCTGTTAAAAGAGCCTTAAGCATTTTGGGTTTGGAGACCAAAGCCAAATGTATAGACCATGTCTCCAGACATAATGGGGGTTGGGCATCATTGAACTTTAAAAAATATTTTGACTATGTTTGAGCACAAGGCAGATCCAAGTCTGTAATGGCTTGGGTCCCCAAGAGAGCCTGATTCTCTTACTTTTTGTGCAGGGCAATCCACAGCTAGAATTACAGGAAAAAAGAGTCATATACCTGGATGCCCTATCACAAACATGACTGGAAACAAGTCCACCTCTCAATTATGAAGACATTGGATGGTGATTTTGTTGCCTTTGAGGAATCCTAACGAGGTAAAATCACTGTAAAGGTAAAATTAGGTATAAGGTAAATTAGATTTTTGAAGATGTGTACTTTGTTAAGGAGCTTAAGTTTAACCTTTTTAGTGTCTCACAAATGTTGACATAGAAAAACAAGTTTCTTGTTTATTTTTTTTACAGACACAGAATGTGTTGTTTTGTCTCCTGACTTTAACTACTTGATTAAATCATGTCTTGCTTAAGTGCCTAGAAAAATAACATGTAAAGTGTTGATATCAAGAAATTGGTCCGTTTAGGAGTCTAACTTGTCTCTTTTGCAAAGGCTACATTAGAAAGATCTAATCTAAGGGCATAAGGAGGCTTGACCTATAATTTCAAAACTATGAACAAACAATGAGGGGAAACCTTATAAGAGGTTACCTTCAAAAATTTTTGAAAATAAACATAACATGTTGTTTTGCTTTTTAGAAAGGAAACAACATAAAGCCTCTTGTAAGACCAAACTGTAAGCTCAATCAACCCACCTTACAATGTTGCATTGGATTTTTTGGGCTAACATTTGTAAGAGTCTAATGAAAAAAGATGTTCTGCTGCAAGTTTCACAATGACTATAAGTAGTTTAGTTGTGGGATGTCTTATTTAGCCACTAAGGATGAAACTAGTGAAATCCTTAAAACATTTATAACGGCATAAAAATCTAATAGAACCCATTAGGTGAAAAGTAGATTAGATGTGACCAATGGACTGAATTCAAGAAATAAAAAGGGTTTTTTTGTCAGAATCAGATTCTGTGAAATGAAAGGATTACTATGAATTTAATTGTTGCTAAGAGGACTCCACAACAAAATGGAGTAGCAGAAAGGAAAAATAGAACACTAATAAAGGCTGCTAGGACTATGCTAGCTGATTCAAAGTTACCTACTACCTTTTGGGTTGAAGCAGTTAATACTGCTTGTTATGTACAAAATAGGGTATTAGTAATTAAGCCTCACAACAAGACCCCTTATGAACTTTTTCTAGGTAGAAAACCTGCCTTAAGCTTCATGAGACCATTTGGGTGTCCTGTTACAATCCTTAATACCATAGATCAACTAGGTAAGTTTGATGGAAATGTTGATGAAGGGTTCTTTGTAGGATACTCTACCAATAGTAAAGCATTCAGAGTATTCAATGTAGAACTAGGATAGTTGAAGAGAACCTGCATGTCAAGTTTAGTGAGGATACACCTAATATTACAGGAAGTGGACCTAATTAGCTTTTTGATATAGATGCTCTAACAAACTCTATGAATTATGAGCCAGTTGTTGCAAGGAATCAATCTAATGGTAGTGCAGGTACAAAAGCATGTGATGATGCATGAAAAGCTAGAATGGAGACTTCAAAGACATTGCTCAAAGATATAATGTTTGTTGTATGTACATGTGCAATATTTCAAGTCACACTTAAAGTTTCACATCTTCATGCTGTGAAGAGAATCTTTAGATACTTGAAAGGTCAACCTAAATTGGCCTTTGGTATCATAAGGACATTACCATTTGCCTTGGAAGCTTATCTGGACAGTGACTATGCTGGTGCAAGTTTAGATATGAAATCCACAACAGGAGGTTGTTAATTTCTTGGGAGGAGATTGATCTCATGGCAATGTAAGAAGTAAACTATAGTTGCCAACTCTACTACTAAAGCAGAATATGTAGCTGCATCTAGTTGCTGTAGACAGGTGTTATGATTCAAATCAATGTTGATATGATACAATCCATGACTATCCGAAGATTTTCATTGATAATGAAAGCACCAAACCTGCATGTTAAGAATCCAGTGTATCAAGTCAAAGACTAAGCACATTGAGATTAACATCACTTCATCAGGAATTAATATGAGAAGAATTAATTCAAGTATCAAGATTTTTTTAACAACTATCACAATGTTGTTGGATTTACTCACACAAAGTAATTTGATGTACAATTTCAATATCTTATTGCAAGTATTAGAATGGTTAACCTCTGAAGTATTAATTGAGGGGAGGTTAATTGTGTTACTATGAAGCTGATTATACCCAAAGGATGCTTGTAATGACATGGAAATGATGCATAACAACAAGCAGAAGTGGGTGAAGGGTGAGGAAATCCCACCGAACCCCAACACACATCCACAACTGCTTCACTATCTAATCTTGAACCAATCACTGTTCCATCATAATGTTAACCCAAAAAGACTCAAAAACCTATGAAATCCAAAAGGCCCACTGAGATATCTCAGTCTAGTGGACCTATTCCCCTTGTAGCAGATGAGACTGTCATTAAGGAGTGAGAAGATAGAATGGAAAGGGCTGCCACTACTGCTTCTAGCTTAGAAGCAGAGTAGGACAGTGGTAACATAAATAGGACCCAATCCATGGCAACACTTAATGAGTCTCTTCCTCAGGGAACTGGCTCAAGTAGTGGTCCCAGGTGCCAAGATACCATATTAGGGGTGCAGAAGCTCAAATTAGGTTTGAGGCTGCATCTGAACAGTCCAATGATCCACCTCTCTCAAAAGTTAACACACTTGGAAGTGGGGAGGACAGCATGAAACTAAAGGAATTGATGGAATTTTATACCAAACTGTCTGTTAGGGCTCTTGATTTGTGATATAAAAACAGATAGAGTGAATTGGTGAGAAAAAGAAATGAGAGATATTGTGAGATGAAAAATAGAAAGAGAGTTTTGTGATATAAAAATAGATAGAGTGAATTGGTGAGAAAAAGAAATGAGAGATATAGTAAGCTAAAAAATAGAAAGAGAGTTTTGTGATATAAAAACAGATAAAGTGAATTGGTGAGAAAAAGAAATGAGAGATATTATGAGATCAAAAAAAGAAAGAGATCTTGTAAGAGTCAAAATTCATGATGGAAATGCTTTTTGGAATAAAATTGGAGTTAAATATGGTATATCAAAGTTAATACTGCTAAGCTTAAACTTACTGCTGCTAGTACTAGTTTATGCTGCTAGGCATTCACTTACTGCTATTAGGCATAAGTTAATGCTGCTAGTTATAACTTCCTACTGCTGGGTTAGTTAATACTATTAGGCTTAACTTAATGCTGCCAGTTTAAGTTAATGCTGTTGAGGGTGATTTCATAAATACTTCGATTAAGGGTTTCAATCACTTATTCAAT
>BQNB010061363.1:0-36526 GCA_026074375.1 Tanacetum coccineum | reverse complement strand
ATGTATTGATCATTTTTCCACCACTCACCAGAGCCGATGATTTATGTCATTCCGTTTCTAAAGGTAAGTTTCTTGACTCTACCATTATAGGTTCAACAAGTGGTCCGTACACTTTCCGGTAGCAACTGGACCAAGAAACCGTGTTGTACCTAATCGTAAACCTAAGGACAAACCACGTTTTAACGAGGGTGCAAAAAGGTTGTTTATTAAGAAACAACATCATCGTGAGATAATATTGAAGTTGGATCCTAGTGATCATGTTTCGACTTCGGTTATGATTCGTAACATAAGGTAGGGTTACACATTAGAGGTTCAATGTATGAGCTAGGGTTACACATTAGAGGTTCAACGTATAAGGTAGGGTTACACATTAGAGGTTCAATGTATGAGCTAGGGTTACACATTAAAGGTTCAATGTATGACTAGTTGATTGATTAGAAGCTAACACGCATATTTCCATATTTCAAAGCCCATCTTATGATATGTTACGGTTATACATTAGATGTTCAACGGATTTCTTTAGTGAACATCATTTCTTAAAAACTATAGGTAGATAACTTCCTCCAGAAGCCAAAATACCGCGCGCATTTTGAAGATTATGTAGCCCATCGAAAGAGTATTTGCCGGTGTGGTTCGACCCACCAAGAGACGGGTCTATGTCATGTTTGACAACAAAGGGGATGCGTACCATTGGGTATGTTACGAATCATAACAGAAGTCGAAACATGATCACTAGGATCCAACTTCAATATTATCTCACGATGATGTTGAACCCTAACTCATACATTGAACCTATAATGTTGAACCCTAACTCATACATTGAACCTATAATGTTGAACCCTAACTCATACATTGAACCTATAATGTTGAACCCTAACTCATACATTGAACCTACAATGTTGAACCGTAACTCGTACGGTGAACCTATTATGTTGAACCCTAACTCATACATTTATAAAAAGGCCACTTCATAAAAAGGCCACTTTGTGTTATTGTTTCATGTAAGTATGGCTGTTCAAGCACAGTTTTTTTCTGATCATTATCAGAATTATAACTACAACAATATGGGCTTCTCTAATATGCCTTTGGGTTTCAAAAAGAAATGGGACGTTTGGGCTTCTCTAATTATAACTACAACAATATGTCTTCATCAAATTCAAGAAGAAATGGGACGTTTGGGTTTCAAAATTTGTCCTCTGAGCTTGAGAGACAAGGGTTAGAAATGGACTGTTTTCTTCATTTTCAGGTATCTTTTTTGTTCTCCCGCCTAAATAGGTTCAATGTATGAGTTAGGGTTCAACATTATAGGTTCAACATTATAGGTTCAAAATGACTTTTCTTATGATTTTCTTACTACGTAACAGCCAGGAACGTTAGATAGAGGATGCGGCTACTTTAAGTGGATGGATTCTCCTTCTGGATCGTCAACACCTCCAAGTTCTTTTCCTCGATCGTCAACACCTCCAAGTTATTCTCCGGGAACTTCAACACGTCCAAGTTTCTCTCCGGGATCTTCCAGATCTGCACAGAATCTCGGAAAGGCAGAGTGCTCAAATTGTAAGTTCTTGGCTGAAAAGATAAAGACACTAGAGGCAAGGATAAGGATACTAGAGGGACAATTAGAGATGGAAAGGCATCCCGAGAACCACACACTTGAGTCAGCTGCAATACTTCACGAGATCTATAATGGGATGGGAAACCTTAATATGGAGTAGTTTTTCATTAAGATAAATCAATCTAGCATTTGGAATGTATGAGTTATGCTTTAATGTTTGAGTGTTTATCGATTTCTAATGTAATTTGATGTTTTAATAATAAACGTTAATCGATTTGGTCATTCCGTGTATTATGATTACATATAGTGGTAGCTAGGAGTAAAATTCAGTTAACTTTGAAGTAAATTTAGTTAGTATGTGAAATATTGGACCAAAAATAGCCTAAAAAACTTAGTTTGTTTAAAAGTCAAACGAACATCCCCAGCGACATGTGGCTGGGGAAACTAAGCCCAAACCCAAAAATATGTTAACTTATAAACGAGCCAGCCTAATAAATAAGCCTGTTAAGTTTCCCCAGCGACATGTCGCTGGGGAAAGTTGTACAGTTCAAACGCTACAACAATTATGGACTAATTACGCACTAAACAATGAACAAAAGTATCCCCAGCGACATGTCGCTGGGGGAAAGACTGGCGGGATAATTTCCCGCTTAGATTTTCGCTGAAATTTTTTATCAAATTTCATGAAAATCTTCCCCAGCGACATGTCGCTGGGGAAACGTTTCGATAACGTTTGACTAAAGATTCAACGAGAAAAAATGCCACGTCGGAGTATTTTTGTCGTTTAGCGACTTTTCCCCAGCGACATATGTCGCTGTGGAAAAACGCGCTGGGGAAAGGGGCTTTTGTTGTAGTGGATGGTTTGAAGTTTTAGGACTTTTTGATACTCTTTAATCTGTTTCGTTCTTCTAATAGTCAAACAGGTTTAAGATTTGGTAGCTTTGTGTTGTGTGTTAGTGACTTATTTAGCTTGGTGTTCTTGTGGGTTTTTTTAGTAGCTCTTGATAACAAATATTATCTCAGTTACCTCCGCATGATACAAGTGAGATTATAATGGAAGATGGAGTTTGAAGTTTTGGTAGACAAAATTAAGCTCGAAGTCTTTTTGATGACCTTAAAGATCCACAACTACCAAGGACCTGTAAACGAAGACTACAATGTTGTGCTGCTTCACCTGGTAAATTTAAAAATCTTATCTTGAAGTTGTTATGTTTATGCTCAGTATTTTAAAAATCTCAAGTTAATTGTTTTGTTCAGGGTTTCAAACACCAAGTCCTGCCTTGGTCTATCACAATGATGTCTTAGATGATGATGAAGATGAGCCTTTGAATGAAAATGATGATGACAAGGCTTCCATCAATGAATTAATAAAGTTCGTTTTGTTTCTCTTAGTTTAAATTTTTTAAACTTATTTTATGAACAATTGACTATATTTGTTTATTTAATGTCGTGCTTATATTTTTACCAGCCGCCACAAGCACTTCCTCCATCTCTGGCTGTCGGCTTTGGCCGGTGTTCTGGAGGTCATTCCTCCCGTCTTCCAGCCATTCGTTCGTAGTTTAATCCTTACACCTGGTTTGAGGAGTCCGTTTTCTGGTATGGTTCTTCTTAGGGTTGTTTTAAGCTATAGATCTGTAAAGTGGTCCAGTTAGGTGGTAGTTTGCGGGGGTTATTGTAGTTCAGTGTGTCGCGGTTTAGTTCTATATCTCAACAAAGGGTCAAGAGTTAAGGGTCTATGGTTCAGATTTGTGAGGTCAGTCAGATGGTTGTTTTCAGTGCTCGTTAACCTCTGGAAGTTTTGTTTAGTTATGGTCAGATTTGGTGGTGTCATGGTTTAGTTGTTTGATTGTGTGGTTGAAATTGTTTTGTTGAGATTTTGATTGGTTTCATACTTTCATTGCTAAATCATTTTCTTTATTATTTTGCAGATGAGGTGTAGACATTGTTGGTACAGGCGAGTTCATATTATCTCCAATTTTATGAGAAACAAATGTAATTATATATAGAAGAGATGGAACTATATAAGACGTGTAATTCAAATTACAGGTGATGCTACATTTTACTTAACTAAACATTTTGAATCATTTGATAGATGATGATTGAAAATGGTCGATAAAGATCACCAATTAAAGATGTTTTTGGCGGGGCTAATCTTTCTACATCATACGCCGCTAATCTAGAGATTATGGCTTTTCCTCAGGTCATGTTTTATAATGTTATGCTGTTTGTTTTTTCTTTACGTTTTAAGGTTATCGGATTCTATTTATATAGTAATTTTTGTGATATTTTCATTAACTAACTTTCACACAATTTAGTTGTTGAAAATCTTGTCTTCTATGATTTCTACAGATTGAGGATGTTGTTCGTGCAGTTAAGAGAGCCTGATATAGATCTAGATCACCGGCTACGACTATATAAATAAGAGTTTGCAACTTTTGTAGGTTTCGGCTGTAACCTGTTTTACTTTGTAGTTGTAAAAGCTTGCATATACGAATGATGTATTTTGGTTGTCTAGTACTCGATATTACTGAAATGCATCATTGTTTTGGATTGCTTATATTGAAGCTGCTGGATTGCTTATTAAATACACTAATAGGGGCTGTTTGGGATTGCTTATATTCGAGCTGTTGGAGTGCTTATTGAAACATTAATAGGGGCCGTTTGGGATTGCTTATTCCCAAACAGCCCAATTTGTTTTTATCACTATAACCGGGCCATATTGCGTTTCCAGGACGTGTTTATAATCATCAAACCGGTCCTTATTATGTTTCCGGGACGTCTTTATGATCATCAAACTAGTCTCAAAGCCCAAATATAGACCGGTTTATAAATCGGTCTCGGTTTGATTTCACATGGAGAGCCCCCCTCATATAGACCGAATGATAAACCGGTCTCGATTTACTTGTGGACGGGTCTCTAAAGCACTTTTTGTAGTAGTGACACTTTCATATATAGCGTTAACCTTTGTATATAAATCATCATAAGCTTAATTAACGACGAAGTAATCAATCAAGGGTTAATGGCATTTAATAGCAACGTGCTTTCACATTTGAGCCATTATCAGACACGAACCCAAAAAAGTACCACAATACCCATCCAACTTTCAAATTCTGTTTAATTATCATACGGTTTAGAGTCATCTCTTGCACCGTTAGTCCATTTGACTAACGACCGTTTTTGTCAAAAATATGTTTTTGTCAATTTACAACCTCGAATGGGAAAGTACGTTGATAATTAACGACCTCAAAAATATGTTTTCTTCGAATGGGAAAGGTCGTTAGTCAAAAGGACTAACGGTGCAAGAGATGACTCTAAAACGTATGATAATTAAACAGAATTTGAAAGTTGGATGAGTATTGTGGTACTTTTTTGGGTTCGTGTCTGATAATGGCTCACATAGGAAAGTACGTTGCTATTAAATGTCATTAACCCATCAATCAGAATCTCTATGATGTTTGAAAATCTATCTGATGTTACGTGGAACCTCTGCCCACAAAAAAAAATCTCAAGTTGTGACCTTTTTACCTACATATTTCTATAAGTTAGCGATCGTTTTCTGAATACACAAAATATAATGATCACAACTATAGAATAAAAGTTAAATGAATAAAAAATGCATGAAACAGAAATCGCTAAAGTTGGTGATTTTGATTTGGTTACTTTGGTTTTGAGTGTTTGATTATTGGGTTTGGTATGGTAAAGTAACGATATTTTGTTATACAAATATACCATTATCCATTCTGGTTTCTCCTTTTTTAAAGGTGGCCAGCTTCGTTAATGCCTTTAACATTTTTCTTAATGGTGTACATGACACCGTACTTAGTTTGGTACAAACTGCATAAACAAGCTGCCACAGACAAAAACTTTGTGTAGTGAGAACGGCCAGCCTTAACTAACTAGTAGTTATTAACAATTTAGAAGTCACATATTGGAATGCTGTTTTTGGGATCTTGAGTGAAAGACTTATTTATAGATGTTACCAGCACAAATAAAATGTCTGTAATCGTGTTAGTAACCACGTATAGAATAGCAGTAAATAGTTTTAGTTTTTAACTATAGTTCTTAAATGGAGTGATGATAAACAACATTAAACTTTGGTTTTTTTCTTTCTAAAATGTGCTCTTCAAATTCTTTCTTATTTTGCCAAATTGGTTATAATATAATATGCTTTGTTTTTTTGGTAAAAGGTTTGTATACACGGTGAATATATATTACTCTAAAAAACGTTGAAGTACATAAAATGAGGGTGAATCTCACATCTCAGCCCGTTACATAAGCGGTAAAGCTTACATAACAAAGACACTAGTACATCTCAATGGAAGGACAACCAAAACTAACCACTAGACTACATTCGACTCAACAATGAACCAAAATAAACTAACGTCTAGTTTGACCACAAATATTTATATAAAAAGCGTCACAGAATGCTCGTTGATCTTCCGAATTTAATATGTTTTATAAAATCACATATGTTGTTTAAAATAGTAATGTGTTTACTTAGCATAGGATGGTTGTGACCATGGACCATTTTTGAGGGTGAATGTTCATGGAAAGACACAATGTAGGAGTCTGTGGGCATATACTCCTGTTTTGTACTCAACTTCAATTCTATATAATCTACCAAAAAGCAATTTGAGTCTTCAAAAGTTCACTACATAATCATTACAAAAATGGGTTAGATTTTATTGCTTTGTAGATCTTAGTGAGATTTGTTTTGAGGGTTAAATTAGAGAGGTTGGTAAAGTTAAGATTTTGGTAATAAAACATGTTGATTGATCGACCGAGTTCTAAAGGTCTTTCAAAGTGGTACTATTCGGGTTCTGTTTTCAAAAGTTGGCCAACTTCAATTCGGCTTTGCTTTTAACTTTAACGTTTAGTCCTGTTCTAACGAAAAAGATTCATGGGTCATGTGATAGATTATTAATATCAGTATAGATGTTGTGCATGATATCATGGTATATAAATAGCTAGCTACAAGATAAAATGATGTGTTTCTAAACATCATATTAAACTGTCGCTAGGTAAATTAATTCTGTCACTAAGTAAAAGACTCGCCAATTAACTTGTCCCACGCTAACTTGACGATAACATGACACTACCACGTAAACTTGAAACTACTGACCAAACTAGTCCCACGTTTGCAACACCGACCCTTAAACATACATTTACTCTAACCCTCAAACATACGACGACTCTAACACATACTCCCTCCGTCCCATATTAAGTGTCCACAATGGAATCTTTTAAGTCTTTTTACATCAACTTTGACCATAAATATTTTTGTTTGTGTTATATAATATTAAACGAAAATTATACCAACGAAAAATATATTCAAAACTCTATCCATTCATATATCTTGCATCAAGTATCATATAACATAAGAAGAAATAATTAAGGTCAAAGTTGAAGAAAAAATACTTTAAAAACTCTAACCCTCAAACATACGACGACTCTAACACATACATAAAAGAGCGAAAAACCAACACATTAAGATAAAATCCAAACCCACAATATGCACGTCACTAAGGGCAATCACCCGGCAGATCGAAGTCACATAAAGAATTTCAGGATTGGTTTTACAGCTCTTTTCGGAAAATATTATTAAAAAAAATCTTTGAACACCTAGCCAGGACTAATAAAGTAATACGGAGTAATACGTTTAACACTAACAAACATTTTTTCACCATCAAAACATTAGAAAAAATAAGACACGACATTATGTGTCACAAACTACGTCCCAAAAAACGAACTCTCCTAAATCCAATTTTTCACCACAAATATTTGCCTTCCCGCCCATAAATCGTTCAATGTTTCAAGAATCTACATTAATGATAAAGATGTATAGAGGTGTCTTGGTCGACTATATATTGTTCTCGCGTGCTAAATTCAGTTCTTCATGCTTTATAGAATTTCCAATAGTTAATAGATGTCAAGAGAAAATTGAAATTACATACGTAGTATATAAGAATAATCACCGGCGAGTAAAAATAATAGATGATTAGCCGATTATAGCAGCGATGGTGTATAATAGTGTTATGGTCGATTTATTCGTATTTATTTTTAAAAAGATACCAAAATTGTTAGGGCTACACAAATCACAAAACAACAAGCTTGAAATACAAGAAAATAATTCAAGTATAGTCCATATAACCCCCTAATATAGCACTAAAGACATTCCAGTCCCTCAATTAATTTTCACGTCTCCGATCATTGTAGAACCTCCTTATGAACTCCTCAGCAGCCTCGTCCACATGTTCATCTTCTCCGTCTTTAATTACTAAAGACGGTGAGTCCGTTATCATCATCTTCTCGTCCAATGGGCTCCCGAATTCCATAGGTGGTGGCGACATCATAGTGGCACTTTTCAGTATATCGAGAGCCTTGAGAACCGCAGCATTGATTACAATGTCATCACTATAGTCAATTGCGAGTGGCGGGTTCGAAGTACCAAGATGGTGGCGATTATTTTTGTGTTTCTTGTGGGAGGAAACAAGAGCGAGTGGGTGACGAAGGATGTTTCTGCAGCTGAATTCATATTCGTTGCATGGAGAGGTTGGTTTTCCAGCGATTTTGCCTCGTTTAATCATCATGTTAACATCAGCCATGATTTTTGCTTTTGAAATTCCTTTCTTTAACATGAAGAACATCACACGCATCAATCGCCATAATTTCTTAGTGATTATTGGTAAGTTTTGCTCCATTCTTTCTCTAGGTTCTGGTGTATGTTTAAATAGAGAGGTGAGAGAGATCTTTTGTTCTTAATTTCTGATCAAATGAGGAGGTAAAGAGTGGTATTTAAAGGAAGGAAATAAAAGTAGCATGTAAAAAAGAAAGCCACTTCACAAAGCAGTGTTGAGTCCTATAAACAAAAGTTGGTCATTGAGAGGGTGTTTTGCATGTTGAAAAAAAACTACTAAAATATGCAATGCTACTGTGTTACTAATAGTAACTTACTAGTATAATATACTTCTCTAAGTTAAGTTTTCTCTTTGTAAGAATAGTTTTATTAATAATCGAAAACAACTTAGTTACATTTACTTGTTTGAAATTGAGTCACTACAACAAAAACGACTTTTTGTCACGGGCAGAACTTAGCGACGACACAAGTCAAAATGGTTTGTTCTAGACTTAGAGCCCGTTTGATTTGTTGCTTGGAATCACAATTGATATGAGTTTGATTGATTGTTAGAATGTGAATAGGTTTTCATTATGATATTATTATAAAAAAATATATTAATATAAAATCAGAATTTATTAGTACTATATTTATTAATAATTAAATTAACCTCACATATCAAGAGAGAAAAATAAAATAATAATAAAAAACAACTAAATTTATGAAAGGTGCCTATCCTTCGATCTATCATTCGATGAGTGCGGTTTCATATTTTCATTCCATATAGTGGGCCCCTTTATAAACCAAACAGCTGCATCATAGAATGATTACATTACTTTATTTCATACCTATGAAACAAACTGCCCCTTATTTTGGTATCGGATAGGAAAAAATGGAGACAGCTACATCATTTGGTATGTCCTTGGCAAAGAAAAAAAATTGGTTAAAGGGTTTTCCTGGTAAATTTATTACTTCAAAAAACAATTAAGTGCAACGAATGTGGGTGAATCTCACATCTCAGCCCAAAACTAGGTGAAAACAAACGCACCAACTGTGCTTCAAACCAAACCTATCATAAGAATTACATGTCACACTTATAAGATTTACTACAAATTCTATCTAAGTTGACCACGAAAATTAACATCAAAAGCATTAGCAAACTTCATTTGAGCATCAGTCAAACCAGGATCATCAAAGTCGTCATCATCGTACGGGTCTTCACCATGGTTTTCCTTCCATTGTTCATACAAGCTTTTATTTCCTTCACCACTACCACTTTTAGAAGCTTTATTAACATTGAAGCCCGTAAAAGCCTTATAAGTGGTAGTTTCATCATATACCTCTTCCACTTCGCTATCATTATCCTCATTAACCAGATCATCAACCATTTTAGAAATCACATTATAAGAACTAGGAAGCGTTGATGTAGAAGGTTTAAACGGTTTTCCATCATCATCAAGTAACATAAGCTTCCCCTCAATCTTTTTACTTTCCAATTCATTAATCCTTGCAAGTAAAGGTGTATTACTTAGATTACTAGATGTCGAACTAGCAACATCTTGAACAACTTTCTTACCTGAATTTGACGACCCCCCATTTGATCCAAGCTCATCACCTTCCTCAATCGTATTAAGCGCATCAAAAGGGTTATTAGAACTCGTCGCTTTTTTAGACACTTCAGAATTCTTTTTTCGTACCACTTGAACTAACACTATTCTTTTTAGAGATGGCTTGCCAAATAGGTTTTTTAGGCTTAAACTGAACCTTAGAACCAACATTCATACCATGAGAAGAAGTATGTTGAAAACCATCATGGTTAGTGTGTTGTTTCTAAGGTTTTTCAACAGGCCATTTTGGACATAACATATCATCATGCCTAAATACCATACACACACCACATCTAGGTGGTTCCCACTCATACTCCACCCTCACCATGTGAAGAACCTCTTCATCATCTTCCAAGTTAGGAATAGCAAAAACCATATCCTCTTTTAACTCCCAATCAGCCCTAATATCAATCAATACACGAGCATAATCCATACAACCCCATGACTGTAGATACATAGAACTCGTATATTAGTCAAGCATAATCGGGTTACCAAGCTTAGTAGCCATCACACTCAATCCGTCTGTAGTGACGCCACAATAGGAATATCATGGAATTTAACCCAAATGGGAACCAATTTTAGATCTTTCTTAAGAAAATTAGCATTTAGCATCCATTTCGTCCCTATGATAGGTGTAGATCGAATAACCATGGACCATTCTCTAATACCCTATTCATACCCTCAATTGAATCAAACATGAAGAAAAAGAAGCCTTTTGAGTTCATCATTACATGAACTAAACCAAACTTCTTTCATGCATTCTTAACATAGTTCTCAACAACCGAGAATGCTACTCTTTTACCCATGAAATAACCATACAAGCTAAAACCAAATCTCGAATGAACATCCAAAATAGACGCCTTAGGAATTTTAACTTCAGCTTTTGCATTAATAGGTTTATCCGAGTCCAAAGATCTAAAATTTACCTTATTCGTAACAGCCTCATTTGTAACCAAACTCGCAAATAATACAGCACCATTACCGGCCGGAGTAACAGGTTCCGTAGGAATGACATTAATATACGAGATCGGCCTCGTATGTTCCACCGCTGGTATATCTGTTTGAACAACACTCAAACTAGAAGTGTCCTCACCAGTAGAGTAAACGCTAGCACTAGTTTCAGGACCACGATTTGGTATATCAGTAATGTTACTAGGGACATCAGTAGAAGTAACCATAGTCCCAGATGCAGTTTCATCAGTCGGAGCGACAGTAGAACAAGCCAAACTCATCTCCACATAATCGTCCACAACTTTGGTACCCAATCCATTATGTTTTTCCTTCACGCCTCTCCCCCCTCGCCCCCTTTTCAGACTCAAAACACCGCCTTCCATACTCGACACGTACGAAACCAACGCAAACCAATTACCTCAGTGCCCATACACAACGATAACACTCCTATCATGCTCAACAATTAACCTACAAAATCAAAAAAATAAAATACCAGCCAGGTCCAATATTACCCAATTCGACACATAAAACCCTAGTAGGTCTTGTATATCGTATAACAGCAGTGAAATCCTCTAGTACCAGCGTAATCTCACACAGCCAACGTCCAAAACAATCAAAAAGAACGACACACCAAATCTGGAAGGGTCTGAAGATCGTAACAGTAAACACAACAGCAATAAGAAGAGCAAACCCTAAAAGAGTTTGTACAATAAGCACCCAACAACAACACAAAACAAATGGTTAAGATAAACCAATCATATCAAATCAGACACCAAAAAAATAGATCTAATGATATTATAAATAAACCCTAAAAGTGATTGGAGAAAAAACCTAAAAAAAGACTGACCCATCGTTTTTAAAAGAATTAATCAACTACGAAATTAATTTTGTAAAGATCAAACAGAAGTTTGATAATACAAAAGTAAGAATCGTAGATTAATTAAGTGATTAAAAATAAAGGGACTGAAAAAACGATTTAAGGTTGGGGTGAATCTCCAAATCGCCAGAAAGGGAGCGGGTTTATTTTACTTGGATGGGGATAGTAAATTACATTGTTTCCTTGGCAAAATTCTAGCACAAGCATATTGGTAATTTTCTATACCATTAACTATTATAGGTATTTTTCATTTACTATAGACTAAATCTAAGTTTTGTTGAACACATATATAAATTAGGCGATGCGGAGTGCATATGCGTTTGAGTTAACATGATTCTAACCACAACAAGAACTAGGGATCAAGGGAGCCGAACCCCTAAGCCAGGTCAAGGGGCCGCGCCCTATGCATGGACCAACGCGAATGTTGGTTCCGGCCAAAACTCAAGGTTGTGCTTCTTAGCCAACCAACCAAAATGATTTTGATGAACCCGCACCAACGGTCTTATCTAGTTTTCAAGCCAAAACTCAAGAGTTGTGTGTGTTGACCAACTAACATGAATGTTGCGTAGCGTTTGGTACATCGTAATGAGTGTAGGAATGGAAAAGATTATTACGACGGAATGAGAAAATTATGTTTGTTTATAATTACAGAATGCTATGACTCATTACATGTAATCACTCATTACATCAAAAAACACCATTTTCATTCATTAGGGTCCCTTGTTTTTTTCCATTACATCTTGTAATGAAATCATAATTACATAAAAGACCTTTATTAACTACATACCAAACTAAAAAAATATATCATCAAAGTCTATTTTAGTCTTTTCATTATCGATTATATTCCAATCTATCATAACAACCAAACATAATTATAATCGTAATGCGTCATTCCATTACTTCATTTATTCCATTACGACGTTTATTACATTCTCTCACTTTTTTATTTCGTCATACCAAACAGACATTTGGTTCCTATAAGTGCTTTAATTGGAATAAATGCATACTTATATAACAAGATATATTAGTTTCATTCGAACAAATGAAAATGATCTCTTTCTTTTGCTTAGTTTTTTGTTTTACTAGAATTAATTGTGTACATTGATTATCTTATTCAAATATAGATTTCATATAACCTAAAAAATAAGAGTTGGGATTTTATATTTGAAAAATGAATTATACATGATTTAGATAATTTTTTAGAACGACTGTGTTAGTACATATATAAGATATAGATATTGTAGTTAGTGGGAGCCCACTCCCATTCGCCTACAGGAGAAAACCACCATGGAGATACTCGAACTTGAGACTTCTCGCATGGAGAAGTGCCCCTGACCGTAGACAGACGTTGGCGATTTAGATAATTAGTAAAGATTATCACGACTTAATCCGTAATTCTATCAAAGGTTAATAATCAGTGGCGTCTCTCGGCTGAGGCCCTGTGAAGAATTCAACAATTTTCTAAAGAGATAAAATGTGAAGTAATCGTTTATAAAAGTGTTTCGGCTAGCATTTTCAATGCAACTTCTTAAATCAAATACTTGTAGTCACTTTAATATAATATATACACATATCATATAAAACTTTTAAAGCCCCTATAATTTGGAGGCCATGTGTGACCACACACCCTCATACACGGCTCTGATAATAATAGATCTATGAGTTGCAAAATTTGTATTTTCATGTTTGATGGTATCCGCATTATATGTTATAAGAGTATAAACGTGATAGATTTTAATTACTTCGTTGTCGATTAAAGGCCAACTATGAGTTTCGATCTTTATTTCAAAATCTCACTTCACATAGTATTTCAGTCCTTGTCATGGAAGGCGAGATAGGCGAATCTCTTACCCATTGAGGCACAATGGTGTGACATTTAAGTTTAGTGACCGTCTTTTAAATATATACAAAAGATGCGAGCCACTAAAATGAAAACTCAAAGAAAAAGGAAAGATTGTTATGAAATATCTACTTTTGGGTATATAGAGGGGTGGCAATTTCTGACCCGACACGAAACCCGACCTGAAACCGACACGAAAATTAACAGGTTCGGGTTGAGTCTAATAGATTTTGGGTCGGGTTTGGGTCGACCTACCTGACCCGTTTATTAAACAGATTAGGTTCGGGTTGGAAATAAATTAAGCAGGTCGACCTGCCAACCCGTTTAAGATTTTTTTTCTAGATTTAAAAATTATTTATATTTTATTATATCTGTTAAATGGGTTAAACGGGTCGACTCGCAAACCCGTTTAACATTTTTAACCCGTGTAATGTGCCAACTTTCTTATATAAAATAGGTTAAATGGGTCAACGTGAAACCCGTTTAACCTATTCAACATGTGTAACCTATTTAACCCGTCAACCCAAGTATATATACGGGTTAAATGGGTCAGGTTCGGGTTATGTGTAAACAGGTTAGGGTTGACATAGCTGACCCATTTATTAAATGGGTCATGTTCGGGTTGAGGTTTTCTGACCCACCAACCTGTCAACCCGAACCCGCCAACCCGAACCCGACCTGAATTGCCACCCCTAGGTATATATACAAAACGAAGCTGGATCGATTAAAAAGATTTTTATTTTGAGAAGATTAAGAAGGTTTTCAAAAACGATAAATTTTAAATTTTGATTTTAGTTTTTCAAGTGTAGAACTCATTTTAATATAATTATAATCCAAAATGTGTAAAAAAATATTGAATCAATGTTAAAAATCTCTCGATTTTGCGATATAAGTACAATACCGAATCATCTGTACAAATTTAATGAATCATTACCATAACTCGATTTTAACAATGATTTGTGAATTAAATTTGTGATTTACAGCTTCGATTCACTATTAAATGATGTTTACTTTTGAATCAAATCAATAAATATGAATCAATTTGCTCAAATAAAGATTTCTCAATCTTCTCAAAATAAAAACAAACTAAAGAATACACAAAAGTGCATGTAAATTTAGCAAATAAGGTTTGTTACCATGGAATCTTTTGTAGGGTATATGTTTATAGAAAGACGCAATGCAGGAGGCTCCAAAAAGCAATGCCAATAATCAAAAGCTAGCGGTTTTTTGAGTGATTATTACAAACATGGATTTTATTTAGTTTGTTTGTTTCTTTTGAGGGTTACTTTAATACGAGTGTTTGATTTTTGGGTTTGGTAAAGTAAAGATTTTTGTTAAAGTTGCTATAATCAATCAATGGTGCTTCTCTTTTAAAAAGTTTGCCCGCCTTCATTTATGCCTTTACCGTTTTACTTGAAGGGTTAATGAATCATATGGTAAATAAGACACATTGATATGGATCAAATAGCGTACACGGCACTTAGGTACGACACACATGGACGGAAACAAGGGGCGTCCCGAGACACCTATGAATTCTATTTCTTGTTTCGTAGTGTTAATTTTGTTAAAAAACATCAATTTTTTATACATTGCATCCTGTACCAAAAAGTTGTGCATGTAGTTTGTTTAATTTCTCGTAAATGCATCTGGTGACTTTGTGTCCTGATTACGTCCTTGATGACACAAATTACATACATGAGCTTTGATCGAACTTTTATTAACGGAGACGAGGTGTTATGTTTGTGTGGCATCCGGGAAGTTAAGAAAACACGTGTCCACATCGGCAAACTTGGGTTAGTGACAAATAAATCTGTCACTATATACTGTACTTGCGGACCTTCTTCTTTTCAGTATAGTAGTATATAGTCCCGGGTTTTATTAAGGCTGCTAAAATTTCATTACTCTTTATTATGTAGGTTAAACCGTTAAACGCATAATCAATTGAGGGCAAATTATGACTTAGTGATGGTATCCAACTTTTAGTGACACATTTTGGCAGTCACCGGGAAAAAATCTGTTTGTAACTAATGATACAGCTTATGTATATGTATGTGATTTAATCAACTTATATAAGAACATATACAATGAGAGAAAAATTATCTTGGTTGGCGAGTTCACATTTGCAGCGTTTAAAACAACAATAACTAAAAGGAGTCTTTAATTTTCAATCGATAAAAGGAAGTTTAAAACTTTACATGCGGTTTGGATAGAGCAATTCAGTTAACATCTATCGAAGAGGCTAATTCTGCTCGTCATGATGATATCTTCCGATCTGATCAACGACAATCTCTTTTATAGATCTCTAATTGTGCTCCACGAAGATTGTCACTTTTGTTTTGTTCTCTTGGTTCCTTTTGTATATATTTTTCGGGCTCGTCCTTTGAGCCTTTCGGAAAAAGCAAAAAAAAAATAAGTGGGAATTAACGGGATAACTTTCTATATGGGACAAGTATCCTTATATATGTTCCTAAATCCATCATATGTTTACCATGTTGCTATGTGTTTACATGCATCGGTTACAAAACCAGTCTATCCGATTAAAGGTAGCTTTCGTAAAAAACGAAAAACATATATATAACTTTTATAAGGATACATATGTTAGAATGGATGATTTATTGATATTTCTTGTCATTGAAGTTATACAAAGAATCATAATCAGGGTTACACAAATAACAAAACCTATAAGCTTGAAACACAAATAAGGGATCAAGTATAGTTTTGTATAACTCCATAATTAATTAACGGGCTAATGACTTAAAAAGTCATCTAACTTGACACTTTTTGTCTTTGTGTGTAGCCATTTTTATTTTTTCTTATTTTGTAATTGTGTGTATTTTGTGACTATTTTGTCATGTAAAATGACCATTTTACCCTTCGAAATTTGGAAAATGTAAAGGTAAAATGGTCACAAAATACACACAATGATCGACTTTTGAAAGTTTGATGACAGAATAGGAAAGAAAAAAGATTGCTACACACAAAGACAAAAAGTGTCAAGTTAAATAACTTTTTAAGTCATTAGCCCTTAAATAACTAATGACACGCTAGTCCTTCATCTAGTTTTCGAGTCTCAAGTCATTATAGAACCTCCTTATGAACTTGTCTGCAGCCTCGTCCACATGACCATCTTCACGGCTGTTAGTTCCTTGAAATGGTGACTCCCCAAACGCGGGAAGTGGTGTTGACATAGCTTTAATTGTCATTTTCTCAAGAGCCTTAAGAACCGCAGAATTGATGACTATGTCATCACTATCCTGGACCGCAAGGGGCGGGTTGGAATTAGAAAGATGGGTGCGGTTGTTTTGGTGTCTCTTGTGGGAGGAAAAGAGGGAGAGTGGGTAAGGAGGGGTGTTGTTGCAGCTGAATTCGTATTCATTGGATGATGAGGTTGGTTTTCCAGCGATCTTGCCTCGTTTGATCATCATGTTAAGATCAGCCATGATTTTTGCTTTGGAAATTCCTTTCTTTAACATGAAGAACATCACACGCATCAAGTTCCACACTTTTTTTGTGATGACTTGCTCCATTCTCTCTTTATGGTTTTGATATGAGAGAAAAAAAGAGAAAGAGAGAAAGGAATTTGATGGTTGCAGTTTAACAATGAAGGAAGGAAGAGGTATTTATAAGGCAAATACTTGTTACGTGGCTTAAAGGACGCCTCTACTAGATTTTTGTATCACAAATAACATATATATAGTATAAGTGGCTATTGATTTTCCAACCATGGTGTCTCATGCTTGGTCCAATAGTAATGACACCATTACAATTCATCCAGCAGTAGCCTTGAAAAATAAATTGCAAGCCTTGAAAAATCATTTAAAAGAATGGCGTTTAAAGGTGGCATAAAAAATGGAAAAGAGATCAGAGAGCTAAAAGAAAAAGTGGTGTCTTTGGAGCTTAAGGCCGAATATGGGGTCTAAACCCCACTGATATCGAAGCTCGGTTAACTTCTCTCAAGAGAATAGATTACTTGGAGCACATTAACAATTTGGATGTTATGCAAAAGGCTAAGGTAAAATGGGCCGTTGAGGGCGACGAAAACTCAAAAAAAATTCACGGGTTGGTGAACCATAACATCACTCGTTCTAGAATTGAAGGCATCTCCATCAATGGAACTTGGATCACAGATCCAAAACTTGTTATCTCCCACATCTTTGACTTCCACAAATATAAATTTCATGACCATCTGCTCAACCGACCCCACTTCACCAGTAGCCTTTTCAAAACTCTCCCTGATTTTGAAGTACATTTTCTTGACGCCCCCTTCTCAATAAATGAGATCAAAACCACAGTTTGGGATTGTGGAAATAGCAAAGCTCCAGGCCCCGATGTTTTCACGTTCAATTTCATCAAACAATATTGGAGCACGGTTGGGAATTATTTCATTGATATGGTGAAACGTTTCGAAGTTGACGGTTTTATTCCAAAGGGTTGTAACTCCTCTTTTATTGCCCTTGCTCCAAAAATTCAAGACCCTTTATGTATAAAAGATTTTAGACCCATTAGCCTTATTGGTTGTCAATACAAGGTTATCGCTAAAATCCTTGCCAATAGACTTATGCAAGTTGTTCACTTGGTGGTTAGTGAGGTGCAATCGGCTTACATAAAAGAGAGGCAAATCATTGACGGGCCTCTTATGGTTGATGAAATAATCTCTTGGGCTTCTAAAAAGAAAGAGCGTATGTTCATATTAAAAGTTGACTTTGAAAAAGCATTCGACTCTCTTCGATTGGAAATTTCTCGATCACACAATGAAACAAATGGGTTTTAGTCCGAAATGGAGAAAATGGATATATGGTTGTCTAAACTCGGCATATGGTTCGGTTCTCGTAAACGGTTCGCCTACAAAAGAATTCAAGATCCAAAAAGGCTTACGACAAGGAGACCCATTATCACCATTTCTCTTTATCATAGCGGTTGAAGCTCTCAATGTGTCTTTACAAGAAGCTAAGTCAAAAAAACATTTTTCATGGTATCAAAGTGGGTGATAACTTGGTGGATATCTCTCATCTACAATTTGCGGATGATGCTCTTATCATGGGAAAATGGTCTCTTGGAAATGCAAAAAACCTTTGTAGGATTCTTAGATGTTTTCACATGGTGTCGGGGTTAAAAGTCAACTTTACGAAAAGTAAATTCTTTGGTGTAGGTGTTGATAACGATAGTGTTCTTAATTTTGCTTCCTTCCTCAAGTTCCAACCATCAACCCTCCCGTGCACTTATCTTGGGCTACCTATGGGTGCAAACATGAATGTTGAAAGAAATTGGCGTCCCATAGTTGAAAGATTTCAAAAAAGGTTATCTTCTTGGAAAGCAACTACCTTGTCATATGGTGGTAGACTTACTCTTCTAAAGTCGGTTCTCGGGGCCTTAGGTACTTATTTCTTCTCTCTTTTTAAAGCTCCTAAATGCGTGTTACGTTATCTAGAAAAGCTTAGACAAAGATTTTTTTGGGGAGATTCTTCGAAAACCAATAAAATATCATGGATTGCTTGGAAAAAAGTTTGTTCTCCAAAAAATGTGGTGGTCTTGGGATTGGCTCTTTGCAAGCATCGAACCTTGCCATGCTCTCTAAATGGTGGTGGAGATTCCACATGGAAATCAGTTCACTTTGGAGATCGTTAATTATATCCATTCACAATAACCGTGGAGGTCTCGGACCAACTGAGTTTAATGTTTCTAGGCTATCACCTAGTCCATGGAAATCGGTTAGAATCCTTCAAAATAACCTCTCTTGCATGAACATAAATCTACACCTGGTGTTCGTAAAGAAAGTTGGAAACGGTTCATCATGCTTATTCTGGGATGACACTTGGTATGGGGTACAAAATTTTAAATCTGTGTTTACTAGACTATACTCACTGGAATCTCAGAAATATTGTAAAGTAAGTGACAGGTGCATTGGGCCTCTTTCTTTTAAGTGGGAATGGAGGCGTCATCCAAGGAATGGCCCAAAACTTGTTCAATATAACTCGTTAGACTTGATTAGTCAGTTTTCCCCTTCATCGTCCCCCGACTATTAGGAGTGTTCTCTGGATACATCTAAAACCTACCAGGTTTGTTACTTGAGGAAGATGATCGATGATTTTATTTTGTGTTCGAATGATGATGTGATTCGATGGAACAATACAATCCCAATAAAAGTCAACATTCACTCATGGCATCTCTCTAATGACCGCCTTCCTACACGATGTAATCTTGACGCCCGTGGGATTGATTTAGACTCGACTCGTTGTCCGTTATGCGATCAAGGTCTAGAAGATGCTCAACACGTTTTCGTGGACTGTTTGGGGGCTTCAAGTTTATGGTCTTCAGTTAAACAATGGTGGCGTTTGGAGGACTACCCAAAGTCTTTGTGTGGTCTTTTATCATGGGGGGATTCAAATAATTTTAACTTAATTCTCAAGAAGTGTTTTGACGCGGTTGTCCAAACTACGTTTTGGATCATATGGCGATATCGTAACCGCGTTTGTTTCGACCCAAAGCCTCCTAGAAAAGATATACTTGTTGATGAGATTAAAATTCTTTCTCATTCTTGGTTTCTAAATAGGAATAGTAAAATTAAACCCGTTTGGATTGATTGGATTGTTGACCCGATCAAAGCTTGTACAATCTTTATGTAATCTCTTTCTTTAGCTTCTTGCTAGTGTGTTGTTTTAATGCAAAGCCGGTCAAAAAAAAGTATAAATGGCTATTAGATCACTAGTTAAACAAATCATTTGGGAATGTAATTCATATTCCTGTGGAGGATCAGTGGGATTGGATTTTCATTTCATCGACTGGCAAATCCTTCGTTAGAGGTTTTGATGTCAAAGTAAATTCTGTCACGAAACCTCCAACTATATCTTCGAAATTACGTGTTTTTAAACTTCATATTTTGAAGAGTTGGAATACAATATATATTTTAGTATGTAGTGAACGTATATGAATAGTTGCAATGGCTCTTGGAGAGTTATCATGTGAAAGCTAAATGTTGTCGGACAAATCACCCATCGCTAGGCATAATAAACCAGACACATAGAGATACACACTTACGTATAGTAGCTTGCTAATATAACATCGTATGTGAAGTAACAAAACCTGCTCCTTTGTTCACCATCATAACACAGTCACTCTGTCTCCATGTAATCCGTCTCCACTGGTAACTTCCGGCTACATAACAACTTTCAAATAAACTATTGTTTTCTTCAATTGTTCTCAAATAATTTTTTCCCAAATCCTAAAACCCTAGTTTCAATTCAAATTTAAAATACCCAATTTCTTGATGTTACCTTTAATCACATGGCAACATACAATTACAATCACATAATACACCTGTGAAACACTTAAAATAGTAGGTTTGAGATTTAAATCTAACTCCGTCTAAGATCTGATTTTTTCGCGGTTGAGTTTTTCACCGGAATTTTAAGTAGGGGATTTGATGGTTGGTAAAACATCATTAAACACAGACGCCCATGGTTGGACATGGATCGTGAGGAATAATAAACAAGAAACTTCAAAGTACATTAGAAACCCGTTTCAGAAAGACGTAGAACGAATTGCAACATCGTTTTTCATATTAAATTTCCCAGAACACATTGATGCAAAGGGATTGTGGAAGGTGTGTGAATCATATGGATGTATCGTTGATGCGTTCATTGCTAATAAGAGGTCAAAAGTTGGGAAAAGGTTTGGTTTCGTTAGGGTTGTGGGTATTCAAAATAAGGAAGAATTTGCGAAATCGTTATCAAGCATATAGATCGAGAGTTTCCATTTGTTTGCGTCTGTTGCAAGATTTCAAATACAGAAAACGGTTGTAGAGAACCCAAAGAAAGAGACAATAAAAGTTGCTGCTCCGGTATTGGAAAAGCATGTCGGTAAAATTGAATCTTGTTTCTCTTACCTAAGCATTCGTATGTTTAATATAGTCAATTCAATAGAGGTAGCATTGGTGAAAGTAAAGAGAGTAGAAACAATGAGCACGATGTATCGTTTATGCAGAGAAGAAGGTTTTGACATTGTGAAGATTCATCATGTAGGCAGATTATGGTTATGGTTGCAATTCCAGAATGTAGATTCATGTACTGCCGTAAAAAATAACAAGAACTTGAAGACTCTCTTCACGACAATAAAACCGGTCTCAAGGAGCTTTTATGTCGATGAAAGAATGCGGTTTGGGTTGAAATATCAACACTTCCATTGTGTGCATGAGGCTTCAATGTATTCAAGAAAGTGGCTGACTCGGTTGGTAAATTCATGTTCTTCTAGGATGATAGGTCGACAGCTATGATTATGGGTCGTGTTTACATCGCTACCAAACAATTGGATTTTCTATCAGAAGTAGTGAAAGTAGCTATTCATGGGGAGGTTTACGATGTTCACATGCATGAATTAGGATCTTAGAGTATCAATCTTGATGATTCATTATCACACAACTCAGAAGATGTTTCAAAAGGTTATGTTGCGTCCGCTAATGAAGAAGAATCAGAATGCGAAGGTGACTTTCATGAGTTGTATCAGGAAGATAAGGTAGAAAAGGTAGACGATGATAAATGTGAGATGGAAAATAATAGAGAAAGCAACCAAAGTAATACTCCACAAGAGATGAATAGAGAGGAACAAAAAGAAGCTAGACCAGACGAGGATATAGAAAAAGATGATTCGGACTAGAGTCGAAGTCGAGGTTTTGAACAGTTTAAAAACACAGGTGCATGTTCATATGAAAGCTCTCTGCAATCCAAATGGAGTAAGTGTTCAACAACTTTTGACAAATACAA
Source organism: Tanacetum coccineum (assembly GCA_026074375.1). Lineage (NCBI taxonomy): Eukaryota > Viridiplantae > Streptophyta > Magnoliopsida > Asterales > Asteraceae > Tanacetum > Tanacetum coccineum. Next base: position 14,324 of record BQNB010061363.1, on the reverse strand, counting down.
ATACAAAGATATTAGGGGGTGTCAGCTATTCATGAAATATCGAGATTAACTAAAGTAGGAGAAAAGTTAGGATATGATGTAAAAGGGTGACATATATCCTTACATGGACTCATTGATGGTATTGGAGTTATAATGGTGGATCGATGAAGGTACTCTCTATTCAAATGCCCTGAATCTCTGATCAAAAAACTAGAATCCCTTTGGGCTTCATTTTCTTAGGGCGCTAGCGGTGAGAATAAGAAGATGGCTTGGATAAAATGGGACAATATTTTGGTGTCTCATGATAAAGGTGGATTGGGTATGGGGAGCTTGAAAGCATTTAATCTCGCCCTCCTTTAGAAATGGAGATGGCGGTTAGTTACTATCTCGGATTCTCTTTAGGCCCGTGTGGTGAAAGCTATTCATGGGGATGATATCGGAATGGAGTTGAAAGGGTGCAAATTTTCTGGTACGTGGACGAATATTGTAGATTCGTTTTCTATGTTACATTCCAAAGACATTATCCCGTTACACACGTTACGACATAAGGTAGGTAATGGTTCGTCTATCCGTTTTTGGAAGGATAATTGGATAGGTAATGGGCCTTTGAGTACGAGATATAATTGGTTATTTCATTTGGATGAAAATCCATATTGCATGCTTGTTGATCGGTTATCTCATGATACTTGGACATGGAATTGAAAAAGGCAGCGGCTAGGGAGCAGGAATGAAGAATCTTTGGAGATTTTAAAGACGAAAATTGGCCATGTTCACGTGAATGATTATCCAGATTCTTGGCATTGGAATGGTGCTGATGATGGTGTGTTCTGTGTGAACGTTACTCACTTGCATGTGGATAATTGTATTCTTCCTTCTCTAATTCCAAGTACGAGGTGGTCTATGATTTTACCCCGTAAGGTAAATATTTTCGTTTGGTTTCTTATCTTGGATAGATTATCAAATCGTTTAAGTCTATCTTTACGGGGTTTAGATATTCAGTCTATTACGTGCCCCTCTTGCAATGTGGGTTTGGAATCGAATGATCACATTTTCTTTGGGTGTGATACGGATTCTAGCATATGGCGGCTTATTCGTGTTTGGATCGATGTTTCTATGCCTTCTTTTGTTTCATGTTCCGATTGGCTTCAATGGCTCGACGATTGGGGATCATCTAAGGATTATAAAGATCGTGTTTACGTTATATCCGTGGCGGCTTTATGGATCTTGTGACGGGATCGGAATAGTATCACTTTTAATTCTCATCCTAGAAGGAAAAGTGATTTATTTGATAGTATTTGTATGTTTTCTTTTTTTGGCTTAAATGTAGAGGTAGTAAAGTTTAATGTTGGAATTCTTGGTTAATTAATCATTTGTAATTCTCTTCTAGCCCGTTGCTAGAGAGTTTTTCTTTAATAATATTCCTTGTTCCAAAAAAAACATTCATCGCTACAAAGTCCCCTGGCTCAGTACCTATCGAAGAAAAATTAGAATCTGAAGAGCCATCAAAATATGAAGAACTAAGAAACACTAGCTCGTTATTACGGCTTTGAAATTATGTGTGACCCTTGTTATCATACCTTATTTTACTCCATATAATTTTTTACTTTGTGTATGACAAGAAAATGGTTCTAGTGACTTACTTAACGTGTCAGTAAATTACGAAAAAGCCAAATCTGCTTCACCCCACTTGAAATAAGTGTCACTAGAAGTATGAGTAATGTTTTTGTTGATCAAATAAACATGTAAGCCTACTCTTTAGGACAAAAGTAATATTTTGTTAAAATTTAAACTTATACCATCTATGAAAATAATTGTAAAAATTTACTCTCATTTGATTACTCCAATAATTTCATATTCAATTTGCAGAAAGAAAAAATGAATAATGTCTTGCTATATTTAAACAAAACCCAATCGACGTTATTAAAATTCTTATAACACTCTCTTCTTCTATGGAGAATGTAATTGTAGGTGGTGTAGCATAATATCTAATCATTTTAATCAAATGCTTAAATAAGCTTAAGTTATAAAATAACAAAAAACTTGGTTGTGCTGTAAATCACCTTAACTAAAAAGTCAAGATCGAATTGAGCCTTGTTAGCATAACGCATGCGCATGATGTATGCATAAATAATACACAAGTCTATTATTTAAGAAATTATAGAAAGGCATTTCACAAGTAAGGTCTACTCACCATAAAGTGTTCGTCACTAGAGATTTCAATGAGCATTTTAAATGTTTAAAACATGCCATTAAATATGATGCCTCTCTTCTCATATTTGTTAGGCGAGTTTCTCTAATAAGTGCTTTTAAGACATTTGCTAAAATATATTTACAAAACTCAAATCTATATTTAACTTTTTCAGTAACAAAATATGTCTTCAGTCACTTGTAGGCATAGATCATTTATGTTTAACAGAATATTATTTCAACCCTGTTTTGGCCTAGGAAACTAGGACAGACTTACATGGGAGCGGGAGTCGGGTGTGGCACGAGTCACACTCGATTTTGATTCACGAACTGTAAATTTTTCTAAAAAGTGTTGTTTTTTTTATGTGACGCCCGATAATATATTTGTGTTACTTTTTTTATGGTGCAACTTTAATTCAAAAATTCTTAGTGGTGTAAATTTTAGTATTTGAGGTAAAAGAAAATTATAATAAGAGAGGCGATTTCCGATTAAGATTCAGGCGGGTTCAAACGCCTCCACCACCATCATTAGGTTACATATTCCAATTCTCATCTATTCACGCAATATTTAATCCCAATTTCCATTCATTTTTTCAATTCCCTGTACCTCATTAATTCAAAAAAAAAAAACCCTAATTTTGATTTCGTAATCAAGATGATTCGAATGGTATACCAGAGATGGGACATTATAGTTGGGACGTCATAGGTGGTACATCCTTGTGGTGGGACACCAGAGACGGGACAACAAAAGTGGGACATCATAGGTAGGACATTAATCGTTTTGGTTCGAATCATTGTTTTTATTTTTCCGTTTTCCAATTCTGTTTATCCCTTTACATTCATTCATAAGCCTCACTCAATTGGTTTCATAGATCTCCCTTCAATCCAAATTATTAGGAGATGGGTGGGTTTCGTTCGAAAGTAGAAGATGTTGATAAGATTTCCGTGTCTGTTTTTGTTACAAATTTCCCAGAATCATGTTCGGCTAAAGATTTATTTCTACATTGCAAACAATATGGTCATGTTGTGGATTCGTTTATTCCGAACAAAAGATCGAAAAGTGGTAAGAGATTCGGATTTGTGAAATTCATTAATGTGTTTAACGAGGAGAGATTGGTGAACAATCTGTGCACGGTGTGGATTGGTCGTTTCAAATTAATGGCAAATCTTGCTAGATTTAAGAGAGAAAATAAGACGGGAAGAGGTAAAGAAGGGAGGACGGAAAATGGCGAGAATATCAGACATAAGTTTTGTACTTCTAGCAATGCTGGAAGTTTTGGTAATGGTAAGTCGTTTGTGTCGGTGGTAAAGAAAATAAATAAGGAATCTGAGACGGAATTCGTTCCTTCGATTGTCCTTGACGATGAATGTTTGAACAAAAAAGATCTTTATATGTCCTTGATGGAAAGGGTTAAAGAGATGGCGTCCTTAGCTAATTTGAAAAAGGTTCTATGTAACGAGGGTTTCGATAATTTGAAGATTAGCTACTTGGGAGAACTTTGGGTACTATTGGAATTTGAATCTTCCAAGGCTAAGGAACTATTTCGCAAAAATGCTGGTGCGGGGTCGTGGTTTTCGGTTCTACATCTTGCCAATGACGAGTGTGTTCCAGATGGAAGACTCGCTTGGGTGGAAGTTGGTGGTGTCCCATTTAAACTTTGGACAGTCAAGACGTTTAGTAGAATCGCTTCAAAATGGGGTGATCTCATGGACGTTGATGAAGATGAGCTGAATTATCATTCCAAAAGGTTGTGTGTATTTACTAAAGTTCGGCAAAATATTCAGGAGAGTTTTAAGGTAAATTTCCGGGGAAAAGTTCATTGGGTTAGAGCTATCGAAGTTCCAGGATGGATACCTGAATTCAATGATGAAGAGGAAGAAGATGACGTATCCGATGAGTGCAATTTTGATGGTAAACCTGAAGCACAGGAGGAGAACAATATATTCGAAGAAAGTGAAGAGGAGAAGGTACAGGAAACTGAATTTGGAGTACCTAGTGGCGAGAAGGTTAATAAGTCAGAAGATCCTTTTGGTATATATTCTCTATTGCAAAAAAACAAAACTAACATGGAGAACAAGGTGAATGAGGAAGATCACAGCTTATCTCACCCACCGGGCTTCACTCCGGAAGTAGATCAGTTCGAAGGTAATGCTATGGGGGATATCGCAGAGAAGGTATATACAGAAAAGGAAAATGATGTGAACTCATTTGTGAATAAAGACATAGGAAATAATGATTCGAATTCGGTTAATAACAATGTTGAACCAACTGATTTGGATCATTCTAAATTATTGCGATCAGGTGGGTCCATTTTAAATTTTATGGAGGAAGTGGTGAAGGTAGGACAAACAATGGGGTATAACATGGAAGGGTGCATTAAAGATATTAACGATATAATCGAATCCCAAGGAGAGTTTGGGGTTATCAGATGAATTTTTTGTCTTTAAATGTTCAAGGCCTCGCCCAAAAGGCTAAAAAAGATTGGGTTAAGGAGTTGTGTATAAAAATAAAGTGAATTTTATTGGTTTGCAGGAAACTAAAATGGGGACTATGGACTTAAATACTGTGAGATCATGTTGGGGTAATTCTATATTCGAATATGTTCAAAGTGATTCAGTTGGTTATTCTGGAGGAATTTTGTGTATTTGGGATCCAAATTCTTTTCGGAGAAATAGTTTTACGAGATCAGATTATTTTGTCATTATTAGAGGAGTGTGGCTTAAATCTGGTATTGATCTTTTGATAGTGGTCGTTTATGCTCCTCAAGACGCTAAAGAAAAACATATGCTGTGGGAATATTTGACTCATATTTCAAATTCTTGGGATGGTAAAATTGTTATGATGGGCGATTTTAATGAGGTGAGATTTAAATCGGATAGATTCGGTTCTAACTTTAATGTTCATGAAGCGGAAAAATTTAATTCCTTCATTTATAACGCGGGGATGGAGGAAGTTTCTTTAGGAGGAAGTGCTTTCACTTGGTGTCATAGATCAGCTTCCAAAATGAGCAAATTGGATCGATTTTTCGTTTCTGAAAATCTTTTGACCTCATGTCCAAATATTTCTGCTATAACCTTGGAGCGGTTTATTTCGGATCATCGGCCTATTCTTTTACGCGAAACATCGTTCGACTATGGCCCTATTCCTTTTCGATTCTATAAATACTGGTTGGAAGTGGACGGATTTGATAAAATGGTCAGAGAATCCTGGGAAGCAGCTCCTGGCAATAAAGATAATGCTATTCGTAGTTTTATGGGTAAATTAAAATTCCTTAAAGATCGCATACGTGTTTGGCTGTCTATACATAAGGCAAATTCGAGAAGTGATACGGACATTCTAAAAGAGGAGCTGAGACTTTGTGATGAGTTGATCGACAAGGGTATGGGTTCTAGTGAAGTAGTTCAAAATAGATTGGAGATCCTTAATAAGATTCATCAGGTTCAAAAAAATCAAGCTTCGGAAATTTCTCAAAAAGCCAAGATCAAATGGGCTATTGAGGGTGATGAGAACGTGAAATTCTTCCACGGTATTCTTAACAAGAAGCGCAGCCAATCTCAGATTCGAGGTGTCATGGCAAATGGTGTGTGGATTGATGATCCGGTCAAGGTGAAAGACGAATTTTTAATGCATTTTCGGAGCAGGTTTGATAAACCTCTTTTAAATCGTGCTTTGCTTGATCTTAATTTTACTAATTCTCTTACTAATGAACAAAAAGAGGATCTGGAACAAGATATAACTAAAGAAGAGGTCAAGCGAGCGGTGTGGGATTGCGGTGTTGATAAATCTCCGGGTCCAGATGGATTCTCCTTTTACTTTTATCGTCATTTCTGGTCTATGATTGAAGATGACGTGTTTGGGGCTGTGGAGTACTTCTTTATTAATGGTGATATTCCAAATGGTTGTAATTCAAATTTTATTGCCTTGATCCCTAAAATCATTGATGCAAACATGGTTAAAGACTTCCGTCCGATAAGTCTAATTGGAAGTCTATACAAGATTATTGCCAAACTTTTAGCTAATCGATTAGTTGGTGTCTTAAGTAACCTCATTAATGAGGTTCAATCTGCTTTTGTAGCGGATAGACAAATTTTGGATGGGCCTTTTATTCTTAACGAGGTTCTTCAATGGTGTCGAAAAAAGAGGAAACATGCGCTCATTTTTAAGGTTGATTTCGAGAAAGCGTATGACTCTGTTCGATGGGATTTCTTAGACGATGTGTTAGATAAGTTTGGATTTNTTTGTATTTGTGTTTTGGTACAAGTTGTGATGAGTCTATACAGGTTTTGATACAAGTTTGTTATTTGGTAGATTTTTTCTGAAAAAAATCTAAAAAACGCCTGCTGTGCAGGCTGTATTTTAAAAAAAATGCAGACTTTTCCCCAGCGACATGTCGCTGGGGAAACTTGATTTTAATTTTTTTTTTAAGTTTTCCCTAGCGACATGTCGCTGGGGAAACTTGATTTTAAATTTTTTAAATTTTAAATTTTTTAAAAACTTGATTTAATAAAATCTTTCCCCAGCGACATGTCGCTGGGGAAAGCCCCGAAATGTTGCTGGGGAAAACCCCGATTGTTGTAGTGGGGAGACTCGTTAGTCGGCCATGACATGATTTCCTACTCCCTCATCTCTATAAATAAAGGCTCATATGTCTCTCGTGCTCTCTTTATTGGAGTTTTGATACTAAACCATATAAAATATTACTAATTTGATTTGGTTTATTTGTTTTATTGATCCGAACTGAATTTTACAGGTCTTTGACAAAAAGATAAAACTTTTGTTTCTTTACATCTAATCATACTTTGTACATTAATTTAATGAGATGGAATCCTATTTTTGGCATGAAATACTGTATTAAATAGTTGTCTATTACTTAGCAAGGGAGGTTTGTCAGCGTGCATGCTTTTGAAACTAGAAAGTTCCATGCACTGATGTTATATATATTTATAAATATCATTCTCAAACACATGCAATATACGTGCTACAAACGTGTTTAGACTAATGAATATAACTTTGTGATTCAATTTGTATAAACTGAGAGTAGATTGCAAAAATCGTCTTTGTGGTTTGGGCAAATCACAAGCATAATCCTTACTTTTTCGAAAATGCAAGCATTGATCTTTGGGGAGTTTTAGGTTACAAATTTCGTCATTAGTTAAACAAAAATGACTAAAATGTCCTTATCTTGTTCTCATATGGTATTTTAGATATTTAACTTTAGCTAGTGATTGAATATGCATCCTAAAGTTGTGAAAGCAAGGACTACGTTCGTAATTTGGGCCTATGACAAGGACAATTTGTGCAGTTTACTTTATAAACTAATAATTTTTTAGAATAAGGAAAATATTAAGGGCCCGTTTGTTTTGTGAGGTTAGCTCCAGTGTTGAGTTATAATATAAAAATCAGTTGTTTGTTTGAGGTTGTAAGATTTAAGTTTGGACATAATCCCAAATATTAAGGGTTGAGTTAAAGATGGGTGGTGTGGCTGGTTTTATGACAAAAAAGAACCCCACCACATCTAAACCGCAGCTCCTCAAATGAACTTCTTGAAATACTTTAACATGCAATTCAATATTTTTTCCAAACACCCGAATATTTTTGTTTCTTTGAATAAAGTATGTCATTGTCCAAACTACCGCTTGCCATATTATTATACTTTTTGGTGGCATCAACATTCACCATTATGATTGAGCATATCTACTCCCTTGTACACGTTCACACTACCTATTTTCCACCAACCAAACACCAATGGCTACACCTTCATCACCTCATTACATAACACAATTTTGTAATCTATAGACTCACATTCGCCATTGTAGCAAGGGCATAACAACGAGTGTAACTTAAAGTCTTTATATCCAATTCCACCCTTATAAGTAGCCTGCCCCATAACGTCCTCCGAGTAAAAATGAAATCTTGTTTGGAATGAGCTTGTTCCACACCGTCTCGACATTATCCCCACTAATATTTAGACTTTTCGCTTCCACTAATGATGATAATGCTTTAACTGGGAAGATGTCTTCATCATCGAGTTTCCACTTCCATGTATCCCTTTAAGTTAAAGTTAGATTAACATGATTAAAAAAAATTTCTAACTCTCTTGATATCCTGACCACCCTCCCTCTTGGCTCCCTCACCCAATCCCAACCCATTTCCTCCCTTCCTCACCTTATACACCCCGACCCGCCATCATAACCTCCTTACATCTATCCAAATGATATAGTCTAGGAAATTAATCCCGCACCCTCACACCACCAACCCATCTATCATTCCAAAAAGTCACACCCGAACCCTCACCCAAATTTCTAGTAAAATAAGATGAAAAATCAATGTCCAATATGTCCATGTGCCGATCATCCCTTACAATATCTCCCCCCTCTTTAAACAAACAACTTCTACCTTTAACTATCGTCACATGATCACCAATCAACCCATCCCTCCCATAGATACTCTTGATCAGGATAACATACATAGGCCCGTGATCTAACCTATCCTGTTATCACCATTTCCCCCTTAACGCTAATTTTTTGCTTTGAGAGACCTGATGTTTAACCTACCCGAATCATATGGTGGAATAAACATATCCTATTTAACCAACCCCATTCTTTTGCATTCACGAAGCTCGCCCCAAAAAATTCACTCCACACTCTCAATAATTTATGGATCACACATGATGGAAAACGTAACAAACAAAAGTAATATAATGGCAAACTTCCCAAAAACGATTTGACTAACGTCAACCGACCACCGAATGACATCGCTTTAGCTTTACAATCTGTTAGTCTTTTTTTATTTCTCTCTCAAACTGTTTTATCATGACGTTCCCTCCACACATAAACCCCAATGGAAACCCTAGGTAAGTCCAATGGAAGTCGACACACTACAACCCATACACGTACGTATAAAAGCCGCTCATTTTCTCTCTACATGACTTCTTGCATCACCCTCACCTTATGATACCCTCGTTTATTACGTTCGATATTTTAACCGGCAACTTTCTCGAAACCTTTCCATATTACAACACATTAAGTTTAGTTCATTTACGTGTCGTCCATGCTCCATAAGAAATGGAATCCATCTACATATTTATATGAGTTGATGCCACACAGGGTCGCTTACCATTTACCTCCCACAATACTAATAAAGCATGCCTTTTAATTGATCAATACATCTTAGGACATCTGATGCTAGAAGAAATACAAATAGGGGTGTTCAGTTACCTATCGGGTAGTGACACTAGATATGTTACCCTCCATTTCTCATTAACCGGATTTTAAATGATTTAAACACACATTTGCGAACTATTATTTCTAATAAATCCTCCATAAATATTAGTATAAAATGTCCTTATTGCATTACAATATTAAACAATAAATATAAAACAGTCATAAACAAATAATATCCTGAGTATTTGATTATCCAAATCTTAATACATTACAACGTTACATATTCAGAATCAAGTGTACTAAGCGAGTGACTACTTCTACCCACTTCGAGAATACCTGAATGATAAAAAAAACACACAAGTTTACAATGAACCACGTAACAAACGCTATGTCAATGGGAAGTCGACCACACTACAACCCATACACGCCGCCATTTCTCTCAACATGACTTCTGCATACCCTCACCTTGTATACCCTGCTTTTATTACGGTTAATATTTAACCCTTCAACTTTCTCGAAACCTTTCATAATACACATTAAGTTTATTTCATTACGTTTAGTCCATTCTCAAAAGAAATGGAATCATCTACATATTGTAAATGAGATGCCACGAGTTTCTCCCTTTTAGCCTCCACACTAATAAAGATGCCTTTAATGATTGTATCAATACATTTAGACCATCTGATGCTAGAATAAATAAATAGGGTGTTCAGTGACCTATGGGAGTACACTATGTACCTCCAATCTCATTAACCGGTATAAATTAAACACACAATTGAACTAAATTTCTAATAATCCTCCCTAATTTAGTATAATTCCTTTGCATAAAAATTAAACAATAAATAAAACATGTGCATAAACAAAAATATCCTGAGTATTGAATATCCATCTTAATACATTACACGTTCAAATATTCGAGAATCAAGGTGTTCTAAGAATTGACACCTTCTACCCACTTGAATACCTGAAGATAAAATACACACAAGTTTATGAACACTTAAACGCTCCTGACACTATACAAGCTATGTATCCATATCCAATTCATAAATGTTGTAAGAGCTAAAAGTATAGAGCCCCCTTAAGCGGCAAAACCTCAACATTTACATAGGTGGTTCCTCTTTATTCAGGCTCCTACTAAGTACTTTTTCAAAGATATTACCTCCCTCGTACCCCGCCTTGACGGAATTGGGTTGCATTATTGTTGAAACTTTAGACATTAGACATTTCTATTTCATCTAATTCATATAATTAAGAGTCTCGTTCGTAATCAAAACCCCATCAAGTATATACCTCCCCTTAATGAATGCATTTTGAACTTCCCAACTAACTTTCCTACCACAAACTTTAATCATTTAACTATAAGCTCACAATTGAACTAAATTTCTAATAATCCTCTCTAATTTAGTACAATTCCTTTGCATAAAAATTAAACAATAAATAAAACATGTGCATAAATGAAAATATCATAAGTATTGAATATCCATCTTAATACATTACACGTTCAAATATTTAAGAATCAAGGTGTTCTAAGAATTGACACCTTCTACCCACTTGAATACCTGAAGATAAAATACACACAAGTTTATGAACACTTAAACGCTCCTGACACTTTACAAGCTATGTATCCATATCCAATTCATAAATGTTGTAAGAGCTAAAAGTATAGAGCCCTCTTAAGCGGCAAAACCTCAACATTTACATAGGTGGTTCCTCTTTATTCAGGCTCATACTAAGCACTTTTTCAAAGATATTACCTCCCTCGTACCCTGCCTTGACGGAATTGGGTTGCATTGTAGTTGAAACTTTAGACATTAGACATTTCTATTTCATCTAATTCATATAATTAAGAGTCTCGTCCGTAATCAAAACCCCATCAAGTATATACCTCCCCTTAATGAATGCATTTTGAACTTCCCAACTAACTTTCCCACCACAAACTTTAATCATTTAACTATAAGCTTTGCAATAATTTTCTAGTAACGTCCAATTAATCTAATCGCTCTAAACTCACCTAATCCATAATCTGATAGGATCGATCACCTTTAGTATAAGATAATAAATGATGTGTTGCATCGTGATGATATTTCTTGCTTCTCCCAAAACCATTTTGACGCCATGATCGTCTCCCTTTATATAACTCCCCATAACTTAATGGATCGAACGTTAAAACCAGCAGGTCCTGGAGCCTTCTCAATTCCACATCCACACACCGACTCCCATATCTCTTTTTCATAAACCTTGCTTCTAAATTCCTTGCCTCAAAATTAGAAAACTTACTCATTTTATCACTTGTAAAACATTGGTCTATTGGTGTTACCTACTACAGAAAAAATCTTCTTATACTACCTTAGCATTTCATCTTTAATCTTTATTGGCTCCTCACTCTATATTCCATATACTAGTAAACCTCGTATATTGTTTTTGGTGTCTCTTCGCTTTGCCGCTAAATGGAAATTTTTTGAATTTTCATCACCCATCACATCCCACTTAATCCTAGGTTTCTGCTATAACATGCTTGCTTTCTCGCCATCTTTCTCAATCCAAAGTCGTCTAGCCTCCATCTATGTTTTTAATTCTCCATTGCCCAGATCTCTTAATTCGGCTTCATATTTCCGTCTCATAACTTCTTTCCCATACTCCTCGATAAATTTGTTTCTCTACTATCCTAAATCTATCTGGACTCTAATTTTTTAATACCTATTTGGCATTTTTGAGTTTTTCTCAAACTATACAATAATGTCTACTTCTATTCATACGTTTTTGTTAACTAATAAGGCCAATAGGTTTGGCCTGTTGTTTAGACCCATTTATTTAGGTATTGGGTTTTACTGTTTCTATTATATAAACATTTGTAATGTGTTAGTTATAGTTGAATCTGATAAATATATTGTTCATTTTCCCTCTCTGATTTCTACATGGTATCAAGAGCTGGTTATATGAAGAGGTTATCGGATTTGTAAAAACCGTTAAAGATCAAAGTCGTTTGGTTACATCCATATTTTTAGGACATATCGGGTATATGAAATTTATTTTACATGTGAACTAGTTTTGATTGGACCTTACAATTAAAGATTGACCATTTAATAAATAAGGAGTATTCATCGGCCAAGAGTGGGGTCTGTTGATGGAAATTCAGTATATATGTTGTTAATATAAATATTCGCGCAAAAACGATATTTATATATAATGATCTTCATGTTTTGATAATAACAAATATAATGTCATACTACGTAAAAGTTTACGTAAACAAGTTATTTAGTCGAAAGTTTGCTTGACGCCGACAAATCACTTAAGGTATGAATATGCTAGACGCCGATAAATCAACTTTCAAGGTGCTATGGAAATATGACACTTAAATAACTCATAAGACTTAGATTTAATGATCAAAGAAAATAGAATAATATTATCCATTATGCCAAATAATTCTTTTCAACTATTCAAATTGATTTTTTAGCTAACACATGAAGTTGGAATTAGATAAGTAGTATATTTAATCATGTTACTAGGACAAACTAATAAGATTTCCGTTATAGTGGTAAAAAAATCTTTCAGCAATCTCTGCCCTAAAATCTAATAAAAATCTTTCCTTTATTTAGGTGATAAAAAAGATATTTTGTCTAGAAGATATCCATTTTAAATAACTACGTTATTATAATATAAGAGGTATCAAACTAATTTTTTTGTATACGATTAATAGATTTAGGACGAGTTATCGGTTACTCAGTCAAAAATATCGACATATTTTGTCCCAGCTCCCACAACGGATCATCCAAAAACCAGGGACGGAACCAGGAGATAGGGGATGTGGGTCGTATGTTTTGTTCTCTGGGCACCATATTTGTATTTCAACAGGTTGCTATAAATACAACCTCATGTCTATTATATTTATTACATCTCTTGGCAAATATTTTATCCCATACATACTTTATCTTTTAACTATTTCTGTTTGATCCTTATACGTGTTACATAATCCATCTAAGAGTGATCAACTCATGCATCTTTGTTCATTTAAAATGCATCTTAATTACTTTCAAATGTAATTTTGAGGTGAAAACAATGAAAAGTGGTACTAGTAGTTTAGTTGTGTCATCACGTTTGTGATAATCATTCATCTTATATATCTTGTGGTGTGTGTTGTGTGTATCATATGTGTATGATAAGTTAGTATTTAGGCCTCAAAATACATAGTGTGTTAGATTGGTTCTATCTCGAAGTAGAACTCGGTATTTAGCTTAGTACCGAAAAAAGTGTAAGCGGCGTGTACGGTTTTCTCCGCCTAAAGAGAGCTTGTTGACATAGTAAAGATAACTTTCAAGTTGGGTACTTGGGGAGTGGAGTAGGGCGAAGAGGTGCTTCGTAGCCGAACCACTATAAAATCATTGTGTCATCAGTGTGATATTTCTTATCTTTACTTGCTTATATTTCGTAGTTTGTTTATTTACTTATTGCATCGCTATCATATACACTTGTATATATCTCTTGAATTCACATAAGTCGACAATCTAAGTTTTAATTTTAAAACGGTAAAAACTATTCAACCCCTTTCATAGTTTCCACAATTGGTATCAGAAGCCAAGGTCACCCAAGATCTTTAACGTATATTGTACATTAAAGCTTGAATCGATCTATGGATTCAGATAAATATCTAGAAGGGCAATCTATGCAAAGACCACCTCTTTTTGAAAGTGATCATTTTATATATTAGAAAAATAGATTTGAAACTTATGCGAAAGCAAAAGATTTAGATCTTTAGCATATTATCTTGAATGGTGATTTTCCATCACTTTCCAAAAATGAAGTTACCCAAATTTTAGAGGTTGTTCCTTTTGAAGAACAATCCGACGTTCTTAAAAAGAAACTTGCTAAAAATAATAAAGCTAAAATGGTTCTTTATAATGCTTTACCTAAAAAGGAATATGATTCGTAGTTTTACATACACGTAAAATAATATACTTATAGAGAAATTAAGGAAATCCCCAAGTATCCCTTGGACA
>BQNB010061362.1:2131-31800 GCA_026074375.1 Tanacetum coccineum | reverse complement strand
TTATTATACGCCACTATTTCGTCTAATTATTTGACGCATTTAGAGACCAAACCAAGAGTCGAACCGAACTAATGTATTAAAGTATACGTGACCTAGCTTCCAAAAAGTCTGATTTCGTAAATTGCGTGTCTATATTTTGAACGCATTGACCTGATGAAGTTGACCACTTTAACATGAAAATTCATTTTTCTCAAACATCATTATTTAAATAGAGCTCAAGCACATACTAGGGACAGGATTGCAAAAACTTGATTTTATATTTTCTGCTTAGTAAATATGTATTATTTTACTTAGGTTGCGGATAAAGTCTCTTGCATCGGTTTTCATGCCACTACCTTACTATACGCTACCACTACTTGATGTGAGTTTATAGTCCCCATCTTACACTTTTTAATCATTTATTAAATCTCGAGTATGAGATCATGTTTGTTTTACAAAATGGATGCAAGTACATTTTAAATCAAATATTACGAGTTTGCCTAAGTAGCATTAACCCACTATGCCCATCATCATGAACTGTTAATTACTAGATTGTAAGCGCGAATGTTATGAATAGATCTATTTAGGAATTAACATCCCCGTTCGGGCAAGTAGCACTTGCTAGTTTACCGGTTGGCCGGAAACCACGAATGTATACCATTTTGGACTCATAGATGTTACGGGTTAAACATCTACATTGGGCACCATCATTTATATGTATTTGATATACATACATTGTTTAGCTTCAGTGTCATGAGCTTAGTACATATCATAATACATTCATGTGATATTGTGTTCGTTGCTTTATTATGAGGAAATCTTGCTATCCGCTTCATTTAATTTATAAACCTATAAATTCACCAACATTATTATTGACAGTTTAAACATGTTTTCTCAGGTCAATAAGGTGCAAGTCATGGGTACATTGGATGGTCGTCTTTTGAAGTCACATCGCTATAAAGATTTACGTGCATTACATTTTAGGATATTGTTATGTTGTGAAATCTTTACTTTTTCAAGCTGAACAAGTTAAGCCTATGGGCTTTTGTAACAAACCATTTATGAAATCCATTTTAGGGGTGTTACAAGTGATGCCCATGGCTTACGTGAAAAATGAAAGTTTTTGTTTTTTTTATCAAAAATGGTTTTTGTGTTGAGTTTGTGTTTTTATTGGGTATGGTGAGACCCAAAAGTGTATGAATGATATGGGAAGTCAAAAGAGGAAATATTAATTATGTGACATAATGTAATACATTCTTTTGGCTTTGGCTTGAGCCACCATACATGATGCTTTAAAGCTTGCGTAATCATTAGCGCATATGGCCTCAAAATGTTACATCCTACGGGATTTAAACTTGAACCTCTTAATCTCTTAATGCTACGCTGTCAATTAGGAGATATATATGATATCTTTAGCTCTTCTTTAAAGACCATATTTAACTAAATAGTCAGAAACTGAATTCGTTCTAATTTATATAACAATTTTAAATATATAACATTCCCTGTGTTGTTCCCTCCCTGTCCCTCTCTCACATATCATTTTTTTATTCTTATAAACAGTGTTATGAACAGTATTCTCTCCTCACATCTTCTTCAGTAAAACCCTTATTTTATTCTTATGAACAGTATAATAATCATAAAATATTATGAGTTCTTTTTAACATATACAAATAGCTTAACACGTAGCCAGTCCACCGCCTCATTATTTTAACAGTCTCATTGTCTCTTTCATTGAAGCTTCTTCCCACCAAATTGATCTATATCAAATACAAAAACTCACACACCAAACCCATAGGAGGCCGTGTTTCTTAGATTTGATGAGAGGCAGAGGCGGCGAAGTTGGTGGCGGCGGTGTACAAGAATTACAGCAAGGTCATGACAAATGGTACACGCTAATGAATCTTTCAGATTCAGTCACCACCATTGCTATTCTTCACCACCGCCTCCTAATAAGATCACCACAGGTAAAAATTAAAAGTTATATAACTCAATTTGAAAATTCATTATTGGTTTGATGTTTATGTACATGTATAATTGTATAGTATTGATAAGCCTTAATTTATTGATTTTTAGGTTGATGGAGATGGAGAAGAAGAAAGCATATCAGAATTTGACCTTAAAATGACATGTAAGATGTGTAATTAATTTTAGTATTATTACTTTTAATTTAAAATATTGAATTGGAGTTTTTTAATTTGGAGTTGATGTATTTAGTAACTCAAGTTTGAATTGTCAAATTTATGTTATTAGTTGTTAATCAAATAGTGTGAAAAATGTACTCCTTTTATGCTTCCATTAGTAATTTAATAGATATATATGTCTTTCGGTAAATGTTATAGCTTGCGGAATTTAGTAGTACTTGGATTAGGTATGTTGTTTTTTATTCTGATATGGATATGAATGTTGATAGCTCTAATGTCATAGGTATGTCTTATGAAATTATAGGATAGGATGGTAAGTGGTTTATGATTAAACATAATGATTTGACAACGAATTTTTGAGGGTCATGTATAAGACCATAATTGAGATATCGTGAGTGAGAAGTGAATAGATTTATGTATGTATATGATTTTATAGGATTAATGCGTTCTTAAAATATTATGCGTGTTTTAATTTTTGGTTTCCTTTGGCTTGAAGCATGCTTCTTAAATGATGATAGATGGGTGATAGCAGTTTTATATACCTAAAATATACTATAAAATAATATTCCACAAGAGCAATTAAGAAAATTACCAAGTTACCCTTGATAAAATTCACTCTAAAATATATATATAAAAATGAAAAACGAATAATTAACAGAGGTAAAATTACTGACTCACCCGGGTCGTTTTACCCCAAACGAACTAGTTAAAAAATTGAAAATCCTCCGTTTTTAATTATGCGGATTATGATATAGAAATAAGCAAAATGACAGATTTGAGATAGAATACTAAAGCCACAATAGCAAATGGAGCAATTAAAAATACCATTAAAACAATTAAACCTAATACGGGAAAATAATTAATAACACGACAAATAATCAGTAAACTAATTTTAACCCTAAAATAATGTTAAACTAAAATCTAAAACAAAAGATAAGAAAAGTGCGAAAAATTACTAGGAGAAGTAGAAAAAACATTTTTATAAATTATATTCTTATGAACTTTAATTGAATTCAAAACTATTTTTAATCTAAGTATAAATCCTGAGAGAAAATAGCAAAAATTAAGTACTAAAAATTTGGAAACATGATTTTTGTAAAGCTTTAGAAAAGTCTACAAATATTAATAAAAGCAAAGAAAACTATTTTTTAACTAATTTTTACATTATTAAAACACTATTTTTAAAAATTTAAAATAAACGCTCCAAGAAATTAAATATAAGTATTCAAAAAAGTGTAAAGATGATTTTATCTAGAATGTAAACTAAAGCTATTCTTTTTATAAAACTAAAACTCTTTTTTTTTGTATTTTCTTCTCTGAATAACTTTTTTTCTATTTTATCTAGTAGTTTTCTAAGATTTTACCTTTCGAAAAAAGATTAAAAATTAAAATAAAAGGCTATAAAAATCCTGAACAAATATCAGGAAAAGTCCTAAAACACTAAGTAACAGGATTCTATAAGAAAATAAGAAATCTTATATTTGCTAAACGAATTAGCTCTCAAATTAACTTATATATAGCTACGACTTTTTATAAAAAATCAATCTCAAAACGTGTACTAATATTTGATTGAATATAACTAATGGATGAGCCTAATGTAATACAAACTGGCTAAAGGTATACGTATTTTGTGATGGGGGAGGTCGTAGGGTTCAGTGTAGGGCAACACAACCTATTTTGCCATTTTTTATTATTTTTGCGACCATTTTTGAAAAAACTAGCAACACGAAAAAAGTTGTAGAAAAAACTTTTTTTAAACAACTTTTAATAAAAGAGAAATATAAGCTGAAACTTAAAAAATAAGTTAAAAACAGTCCTTATATAAGCGTTACAGTAGAAGATTAGGCTTCTTGGTCTTATGACACCTCAACCTTCAGAGCCCATTTGTAAACAAGCTCATATTTAAGCTCAAATAAAAAAGGAAGGAAGAAGTTCTAGGGAAGCTATGAGATGGCTTAATTCCTATTAGGAAAAGAAAAATAAAGCTGGAAAATACTTTTAACGCAACTGAAATTTAGTCATAACTAAGGCAAACTCAGAAAACCAAAGCTATAAGCAAAAATCCAAATAAGCTAAAATCCTTCAAAGGCAAATCTAGACTTTAAACTTTGAATTGATAAAGCAACTTATAATCTGTCTATTATAAGCTATAAAAACTCAGGATCATAACAAAAATAACTAAATAACAATCTACTAATAACCTACTGTTTTTGCTTTTCTGGAGGATCTGAGTGACTTTTGACAGCAATTAACTAGAAAAGGAAATAAGCTAGAAAATGTAATCTAAGACTTATTCTATATTAAGCTATAACTAGACTTAATCCTACTTTAATCTAAGAACCTAAGACCTATTTATACTTAACTAAAACTAGACTAAAAGTGACAGCAGTACTAACTTAAAGTTAGTACTGCTACACTTTGCACAAGTGTAAACCAAGAGTGCAGGTTACCAAAAGGGTAAACCTGCACTTGAACACACTCTAATAGAGTGTATAAACACAATGCAAGCAAGATCTAACCCTTTGAGGGCTTAGATCAAAAATTTCACAAGTGAAATTTAGAGAAAATTTCCCCTGGTGCTAGAACAAAGATAATAAGCCATATCTTTAGAAAATTAGCTAACTAACCTTTAAAAACTCTTAAACTACTGATTTTAAATGAAAACTCAACTTACTAAAACAATTTGCATTCCCTAATTTGACTTTTTGAGGTCAAACACTCTTAAACCAAACACCCCTTTATGTGATTGACAGAATTTAAAAACTTATGAAATGGAAATCTATTTATCAAAAGCTTAAGACCAGATAATGCAGAGTTTATATTATCCCTAATAAGCATGAATTTACAACTAAATAAGCAGTAATCTAAGATTTAAGCTAATTTACCTATTTTTGGTTTTTTCAAGGTTTTTAAGACAAGTATATGTAAATCTATGATTCAAACTAAGAAAGTTAAAAACAGATAAACAACTATGATGATTAAGCTAGATAAAATGCAAATAAGTACTAATAAGCAAAGAGATTAAGCAAATAAGCAATGATAAACATATAAGCTATAACTAAGCAATTTAAACTGAAATTAGAGAAAAATGAAAAGAGATACTTACTTGAACCTTTAGCTAAACAAAAGGGACCAATAATGGCAGCTACAAGCTCCTTAGCTTATTAATAAGCTAGGGTGTAAGTCAATGGGGATCCTTCCATTTTAGATCCTCCTTCCATAAGCTTATAAGTCCAAATCCAAAATTTTATAGGTTTAGAGTATGTTTAAGACCAATTAAGCTCAATCATTAGCTTAAAGAGTCATGAGAGCTTATTAGAGCTTATAAGGGCTTATTGAGACAATTTAGCTTATTGAGAGAATTTATAAAAAAAACTTGGAAAGATTAAGTAAAACTGAATTTCATTAATAAGAAAACTTGCTTACAATACTTTAAAAGGAGAATTACAAGATTAAAACAACATTAAGCTAGGAATTTTAAAATTTTAAGCTACAACTAACTTAAAAACTAGGTGTAAAAAAAAAACTCCTTTTTTGTGTGTGAAGAGTGAGGGCTATTTATAGCTGAACAAAGAAGATTCTATCCCTCTTGCCTTGCTCTCCAAACTTTCAATCTCATCCAATCATTTCTTTAATCATTTGAGCTTCTATTGTGGTCGTTTGATCAAATTGTGGACACCTGAGGATTGCCAGCATGTCATTCTTTGATGTGACGTTTGTGCTTCTTTTGTGAGTGTTTTAGCACAAAAACCCATATGAATTTGTGCTTTCCCCATGGCTGACGTGGTTTATGCTTGAGAGTAAGCTAGTGAATCCCTTGGAAAGACTGATTTGACCCTTGCCTTGCACTTATGAGCTCCTTAATTGACCATCTAACCCTTTAATTTCCATAAGCCCTTTGTTTGACTGTGGGTAAATTAGGACGACGATGAATAGTGTTTGGATTTACCCGCCTTTTTTATAACTGAATACGGGGTACAACGGTTTAAATTTAGAGTTTGCACATTTGGCCCTTGGTGTTCTCTTTGCCTTTTTTCTAGTTATAAATATCTTACGAAAATTGCAAGTTTGGTCCCTAGAGTTTATATTAAAGGGAAGTGGGCTAAGGTTTGGGCTTAATGGATGGGCTTTTGGCTTTTTGGTATCCGGGTGTAATATCAAAGGGTTTTGAGGCCCATTAAGGCCCAGGGACTATTTTTGGACTTTTGTGAAACTTTGAGGGTTAAAATGGAATATTGTGGGTATTGTTGACTTTTGTTGACCAATGATTGACTTCTCTTGTGACTGGATTTGACTGAGTGCATGACTTTCACTGGCTTCGGCTATAGAGATTCCTTTAGACTACTTTTTGTACTCTACTGAATCTCGTGCTCCGTGTTTGCTTGTATTGACTGTTTTCCTTGTGATTTTTGACTTAATTCGATGGACCTGCTCACAGAACACAAAACAGCAAATACAAGCATATTTTTGCCATTTTTGGTCTGTTTTGGGTTTAAATTGGTTATTTTAGGTATTAACGGATATGTGTATTCTACACTTATCAAAATTCCCCAAACTAAACGATTGCGTGTCCTTACGCAATATCACATGCCTTATAACCAAATACCCGTCGAAACTTCCCCAAAACAAAGACCTTGAAAAGTACAAAGATTTATGTTTGTTTGGAGAGATAAGAGATCACAAGTTATAAACCCCCGATATCCCATTTTCAAAGATTTTTCTCTTTTTATGATTTTTGCTGTATAATAAACTACCTAACTACAACTTATTTTTAGATGACATAATGTATTGTTTTTCATTACCAACAATGGTTAACTTAAGGATCATAGAATAAACAAAAAAGCATAAATTAAGTGTCTAAAAGTAACGTTCATCGTCCCCGATTTTTCCACTTTTACTCAAGCTAAGCTTAAAAAAAAAACAAGATCATTTGTTAATGTACAAGTCATGACACTAACAACAACTCATAAATACTAATTGTGTACTTAGATACTTTTCCTCCGCAAACCTACTTTTGTATCTCATGATTTTACTTAATCATATTACCCGAAGGCATCTTTAAAGACTTTTGTTTCGATACTTTAATTCCTCAAAAATAAAGCGTAATGGTTAAAAACGCAATAATTCGCTCCTAGCCTTTTCAACGATCAAATGTTGTCAAGATTAAGTCCCCACAAGGCAAGCCAAAATCTTTGGCTTTTATTAGGCTACTTAAGCAAGGCAACCATTCATTGTCCCATAATTACCCTGTAGGCACTTTAAGACATGAATGGGACCAATCATATTTGCACCATATACCTTAGGCCTCTTTAAGAGCTACAAAGAACCAAAAAAATAAGCAAACAATTTTTAAACCTTAGTCCTTAGAGAAGCTACAACATCGGCCACGCCTCCGACAAGATGTAGCAAACATATTTCGACTTTGGTAACTTCCTCGACCTTTTAGAAGGCTGTAACGAATCGGTTTGTGAGCCGCAAGATACATCAAAACTTTTTATCAGTCTCGTGATATTATTGGAATCTCAACTTATCCATATACCCTAAGCTCCTTTAAGGAATAATCAAAATATTTCTTTTAATATATACATATAGTATGCCACACTAAGTATTCCTGATGTTTACTCCCATCTAATCACAAAGGAACTAAAGAAAACTTCTATTAGCTAATTATTAACCAAAAAACCATACAACTCTATTTATTAAACATTTATATATAGAGGTGAAACAAGCTAATGGGAGAAAAAGCCACAATTAACACTTATGAGCTTGAAAGAAATCCAACTATTCTACGTTTAATGTCATGACTTATAAATAACACTATCATTTCTTATTCTTCGCAATTTAAAATCTCTAAGAAAGAGATTCGCAAACACTTAGCCTATATAAAATCCAACTCGGCATATTTAAAATCTACTTGAGATTAGCACAAGTTTTCATTTACTAACGATTCAAGTCTAGCATGTTTAAAGTCTACGTGAGACTAGCACAAACTATCATCATTAATTGTTAAGGGAGAAAGCTAGAACTCAACACGTTTGATCGGGTCAAAAATTACTTTTTATTCTTACCAACGAAAAACCTACATTTTTGTCTTTAAAATTTTTTTATTTTTTATTTTTATTTTTTTTGATGTGAAACTGAAAAATAAGACTGAAAAATTTAAAATTTTTACTATTTTTGTGGGAAAACGGGTACGTGAGAACAAAACAATAAGCAAGCAACATCAAATCAAAAAATTTAAAATTCTACTTCTACATCAAACTGGTTATACTTAGTTTTCTTCATCAGTAATCATTACATAAAGCCTACAGAATTAAAGATTCAAGAAATGGTTAACATATAGGTTTCAGGGGAAGCTTAATGTTAAAATGTTTAACCATTTATATGCTACATCGAGGTGAAGGTTTTTACTACTGCTAGTTTAAGTTTCTACTGCTCAAGTTCATTTATCTTAAAGGCGCGTCATGGAGGGTAATTTGAGTTGTTGAAGGCTGGATTAGAAGTGTGATAGTGGTTCGTAGTTGTGAAGATCAAAGTTGCATACTTTAGTCTCCTATTTGATATTGACAAAAAGGGGAAGAAGATTTGATGATTTGCAACTTATAGATCCTTGGTGGAATTGCATAGCTTAAGGGGAAGTTTTCATTCGTATATTAACTTCAGGGGAAGTTTGTGCTTATTGGGTTTTGTCATTATCAACTAGGGGAAGATTGTTGGGAATTATATTTTGAGTTGATAAGACAAAACACGAATGAAACAAGATGGAAACATGAAGGACCAAAGTTGTAGTCAAAGAATACTACAAAAGATAAGAATTAAAAGATTTGATCAAAGATAATGATTGAATAACTAATTTATTTTATCATTACTATCATTATTAGTTTCCTTGTAAGCCTAGTTACCCTTATGCTATAAAAGGAGGTATAGGCATTTAGAAAGAATATACACAGAGAAAGATGTAAACACTAAAAGGTGTGTGTGTGTGTCTAGGCATCATCCCTAATAAAGGTGGCTAGGGTTTAGAGTTAGTTTTGTAGTTGTACAACAAGATGTAGATGCTAGCATGAGTGGTGTAGCCTCAAGAATCTATGATTCCTGTTACTAGTTAGAGTAACCGTTCTAGAATTGATCATCTAGAATTGAGGCTATGTAAAACGTTTGGTTATTAATGAAGAACACCTTGTTAAATATCTTTGTTCTTATTCCGCTTTGTTTTTATAACTTATGAACATTGATATTATCCTAGATAATGGTCTAAACAACCTGAGCTTAAACGATCTAATGATTATTTAGGTTTCCATAGTAAGAGCACATGACCCTTTGACATTTATGGCTAATTTCAATAACCCTTACAACTATCTAGTGTTTCACCAAGATTAACCATCACAGGTTACCTAAATGAAACAACCATAACCCAACAACAGCTATATCCCACAACCATTATTCAACCAGAACTACATGCAACAACCAATGCTTAATCCCAAAGACATTTCAGATCCCACAACTGCAATGAACATAGCACTTGTACTAATGGCTAAGGCATTTAAACTTAACTATTCTACACCAACCAACAATAATAAAAGAATTTCATCCAACTCACGTAACAAGCAAATTGCTCAACCGGGTATGAATTTGGGTCAGACAGACATATGCAGATGATTAGAGGTAATGGTGGGAATCAATTTAGACAGTATGCTGGGCAAAATGTTAGGAATCAGAATGGGTATAATGTAGTACAGAATGTCAGGAATCAGGTTGTTTAGAATGAAGTTCAGAACCTAGGTGTTCAGAATGTTGGAAATCAGAATGGGCTTATTGTTGTTACGGGTATTGCTAATCAGTCGGTGAATCAGAATGGGAATGGTAATGTTGTAGTAGCACGGGCTGAAGGTAATAGTAATGGTAATAGGAACAACGAAAATCAGGTAAGGTGTTACAACTGCAGAGGAATGGGTTATCTTGCTAGGAACTACATAGTCAGACCAAGGAAAAGGGATGTTGCCTATCTTCAGACTCAGTTGCTAATTGCTCAAACTCCAAGCTGAGGAATTTGATTTGATGGCTACTGTAGGGGATCTTGATGAGATTGAGGAAGTCAATGCAAACAGCATTTTGATGGCTAATTTATAGTAATCATCGACATTGGGTACTCAGACTGACAAACCACCCGTGTATGACTCAGATGGATCAGATGAAGTGCACCATTCTAATAATTGTTATGATAATGAAATATTTCGTTAATACAAATATTCATGTAAAAACGATATTTATATTTAATGATCTTCATGTTTTGATAATAACAAATATAATGTCATACTACGTAAAAGTTTACGTAAACAAGTTATTTAATCATAAGTTTACTTGACGACGATAAATCACTTAAGGTATGAATATGACATTATTAAACGTAGTTAATGATCAAAGAAAAAGATTTTCTATTGCATCTAAACTTAATCATTTGCATAAACCTTTTCTAATCAAATGATTTTAAGTAAACACATGATTATTTATAAGCTAGTTATATTAATCATGTAAGACAAAATAGGATTCACCATAAGTGGAAACAATCTTTGTAAATCTTTCCAAATCTTCCCAAATCTAGAAAAAATTTCTTTATTCATGTTAAGAAATATTTTCCTTCTAGAAGTATCTATTAAATCTGATTTTTAAGTACATAAGAATATTTTGTTAAGATTTGGGGTTAATCACAAAAAGACAAAATTTGTCCCAGCTGCATCTGACGGATCCAACAAAACCAAAGGACGAATCCAGTGTATGGTGGATTCGTGAATCCATGCGACCAGCTGGTTGGGACATATTTTGAATTTCAAATGTTGCCTATAAATAGAAACCTTAAGTCTTCATTTTAGACAACTCTTCACAAATATTTTTCTCTTTAGTTTTTCTCTTTTTCATACTCTTTGATCATTATACTTGTTTCATAATCCATTGCAAGTGATCAACTTATTCCACTATTTAGTGAAGAACACTATCGAAGACGTGAAGCTTGAAGTGTTATTAGTTTAGTTGTGTCATCACAATTGTGATAATCATTTATCTTGTATATCTTGTGTTGTGTGTTGTGTTTATCATATGTGTATGATGACATCAAATAACGTTACTTTTATAGCATCATTTATCCCAAGTAAATTACCCATGTTCATATAATTATTGCAAGAATTGTTAATTGATTGCTTAAAGTTGTTAATTGCAGTAATTATGGAGTACATTGTGAAGACAAGCTAAAAGGCACACATTTTGGAGCTTAAAAGATGATATTCAAACATTACTTATTTCTGACTACATACGCCATATCTAGCAAAGAAGATACGGCGTATCAGCACATGGACTTCACAAGAAAATGCGTACGTTCAATACCCAATACGGC
The DNA here is from genome assembly GCA_026074375.1 of Tanacetum coccineum. Taxonomy (NCBI): domain Eukaryota; kingdom Viridiplantae; phylum Streptophyta; class Magnoliopsida; order Asterales; family Asteraceae; genus Tanacetum; species Tanacetum coccineum. The sequence goes on along the minus strand of BQNB010061362.1, from coordinate 20,292 downwards.
GTATCCTTCTAAATACATACGCCGTATCCAGCTGGTCAAACAATCAAATATCCTGCATTAAATGTGATTGATAACAGCTATTATTGATTGACTGTGAATGTAGCGCGGACTCTAAGGAATTCACCCCTATACGCCGTAGTGACCTCACTTAGTACGGCGTATCCACTAATTTTCAGAGACTATAAATAGAAGACTCAAAAATGAGTTTTCAGTGTGCTTAATCATATTCTCTGTACCATAAACATAAAAGTCGATTTTCTGAAGAAACAAAGATCAGCCAAGGTCAAGCATCGATACTAATTCCATAGAAAATACCGTGTAATTCCTATACTCTTTTAATCATTTGATTTTTGGTATCATTCGTTAACTCGGTTAGTTTACCTTGGTTGTTTGATTATACCTGTATTATTACAATGGTCATGGGCTAATACCCGCGGGTATTAGCCACTTTAATGAAGATTCAATGTTTGGTTTGTTTAAACTCAATTGCTTAATTTATCGTTGATTGTTTAATTATGTTTATCATCTCATAATTGTCTATGTGCTTGAATATGCGACCTATCATTCAACCGAGTCTAGTGAGACTGACCAAGTGATCTAGATACTGGGATAGCTCTCCATATCATGTTTTATATATCTGGACCAATAGGATCACAAATAATATCCTATCTTTGCCTTTAGATTAGGGAGCTTAGTTGGACTAGTAGGTGACCCTTCGATCTAACGAATACGTTCTTAATCAATTGGTAAAGACTTGGACAGTAGACTACCAGTATATAAAATACCGTCAAGCAGTAAGTGGGTAAAGTCCCGATATGATAGGGTTAACAAGATCACCATTGCTTTAATCCCTACGATAGATTACAATTAAACTAAAGGATGCTTTATGCAGATGCGTTAATTGTGACATGATTCAACGTATCTAGGTCTTAGGAAGAAGTCCTGCCTAAGTCTTAAGAATGTTATGCCGCCTCGAGATAAGCAGTCATTGCACTAAACAAACAAACCAACATTTAATCGGATTTAATTTGGCTAATACAATTTTCTATCATTTGGCTTGATCGCTCTTTTATATTCTGATTTTCTTCTTGCGTGATTATTGTATATTGAATTGATTTAATTTGCCACAAACCTATGCCAGTCTCTTAAGCTGAAACCCCTATAAATAGAACTAGGTTTAGCATAGGTTTAACATTAATTAGAAATAACATAAAATTAACTAGAATAATTAATTGGAATAAAATATTGATAGAATATAAGGTTAACTTTCTAGCTCTTAGTGTTCGACACCCTACTTACCATGAAACTCCATCTTGACTGGGTACACTGCCCGTTAAAGTGTTGTTTTCGGATAAGTCGGCTAAATATAAATTTAAAACTTGGTAATCAATAAATATAACCTACACGACAACACATCAAGTTTTTGGCGCCGCTGCCAGGGAGTGAAAATTGTTTAATATTTATTTTATTAGTATTTTTAACCCTTAGCTTAGAATAATTTAATTAGAATAATTTAATTCTAATTGTGTGTTTAATTGTTTGTTTAAATTTCTATATTATTTAATTATTTTTCAAAGTATTTTGTTCTGGTTGAACACCTAATACGGCGTATCCACCAGTTGGATACGACGTATCAAACTTTCTACCCGGATACAGCGTATTGATTTTTGCTGTCTAAACAACGTATCCTGTTCTTCCAAATAATAGGACGTATTTTGCTAATTCAATACGACGTACCGACTTTCAGAAGATCCATACGGCGTATTCAAATTAATTGAATACGGCGTATCGATCACCTGACACAGTACCAACACTAGATTTGATTTTCGTGTTTAATTTTCTGTATCCTTTCTTTTCAGAGCCTATCCTACTGATTTATTGTCCTATGTTTCAGGTGGTGCATGACAAGGAGTTCCACTAAGGAACTATTTACACCTTTGGAAAACCCGAAAAGAGTATTTCATTAAAAAAGGAAGCTTTTCGAGACACATGGTCTTGTAGAATCGAGTTCACCCGATTCGATTTGTTTTCTGACATCGAAGAACGATCAGAAGAAGAAGCTACATAAATTATGATAGATGCAATGGAACAATACATGAGCAAGACCCGCGGGGATTATGGGTCCGGCGTTACTAGGCCCAAGATCAATACTGATACCCACTTTGAATTGAAGAGGCAATTTCTCAAAGAACTTCGCGACAATACTTTTAGCTGTTCAAAACACAAAGATGCAAACAAACACATTGAAAAAGTTCTAGAGATTGTTGACTTATTTCACATCCCAAGTATAACTCAAGATCAAATCATGCTTCAAGCTTTCCCTGTATCCTTAACTGGAGCCGCAAACCGTTGGCTCAGGAACGAACTAGCTGGTTCAATTTTTAACTTGAGAAGTCCTGAAATCGAAGTTTCTAAGAAAATACTGTCTGCCTGCCCGTATTGCAAAAAAATGGAGGAAATAAATAACTTTCAGCAAGAACCGGATGAAAGCCTTTTCCGAGCTTGGGAAAAATTTAAAGAACTCTTGATGAAATGTCCTCAACACTATTTGACCGATATGTAGGAGGTAATCTTGTTTTATAACGGGATGGATGTTCCAACTAGACAAATCCTTGATTCAAAAGGTTCCATACCAACTAAGACATATGCAAATGCAAAAATAGCCATCAAAGAGATGGACAAAAATACTCTCAAAAATGGCACAATGGAACAACAAGAACCAAAAGTACTGAAACTTCTGACAGATTGGCCGCTATCCAGGCTTAACTCAACAGTCTCGGGGAAAGAAACTAAGAAGGTAAATGAGAAGGTATATGCTGCTCAGGTTGGATGCGAACTATGTAAGGGACCACATTACACCAAAGACTGTCCACTCAAAGAAGAAGAGAAAACCCTTGAAGAAGCTTACTATACGCAGTTTGGTGCACCCTACCAAACTGGAGGACAATACAGAGCAGCAGGGCCAGGATTTTACCAAAGAAACAACGAAAACTCTTCGTACCCCGATCGAAGACAAACTATGGAGGAATCGCTGACCAAATTCATGGCTGAATCAACAAAGAGACACGAGGAGAACCTGAACATAATCAAAGAAATTCAAGCTTCTACCGATGCAGCTATCAGAAATCAAGGAGCTTTAATTAAAACATTGGAAATTCAGATTGGACATATGAGCAAAGTCTTACAAGAAAGAGGATTCATAAGTCTGTCCAGCTCGACGGAAACAAACCCAAGGGATCATGTCAAATCAATTTTGACTGCTAAAGCTGATTCAACTGGGATACGCCGTATCAGATCAGGTCTATACGCCATATTAGACTTACAGATTAGTAACGTATTTTCTAAAACAATTTCTTTTTGTAGGCGACTACATGATTACTGCTGTAATGAGTGGAAGGAGGCGTGTGAACTAAAGATTCTAGAAACCTATTCAATTGGGACCATACTTCATGACAACACCTTGCCTAAAAAAGAAAAGGACCCAAGAAGTTTTACTCTACCCTGTTTTATTCATAATGGTTGTTTTGATAAAGCCCTTTGTTGATCTAGGAGCAAGTGTAAGTGTTATGCCATTCTCTATCTACACCAACCTTAGTCTAGGAGATTGAGCTCATACTAGGTTAACTATTGAACTGGCTGACAGAATAAATAAACATCCAAAGGATATTGCTAAAAATATGCTAGTTAGGATTGGTACATTTATTTTCCCCATAAACTTTATTATCTTGGACATACCCGAGGACGGCGATGTCCCTTTGATCCTCAAACGACCATTTTTATCAATCGCCCATACCAAGATAGATATTTTCAAAAGAAAAATTACTCTAAGGGTTGGGGAAGAGAAGATTATTTTCAAAAGCATTAAACCTGCTACTATCATAATTACCAGGGTCTATATGTTAAAAAAGAATCTTGATTCCAAAACTAAGCTTATAGTAGAGGCTGTTAATAAATCATTTGACCCACACTATGGTGATTATATTGAATTAAATGATTTGGATGTGCCTCTAGAACCTAGGATGAATCAAGATGATAACTTTGAGCCAACCATTGATGAAAATGTTATTCTCAATGAGCCTGCTAGCAAACATTGTTACAAAATAAAATTTTCTTGTATGATTGAGTATAAACATGTTATTGCTGACTTCCTCCCTACCTTGTCTATTAATACGATGACCAAACGTTTTTACAATTCTATAATTAAGGACGAAGGTGATCATGAAGGGAAGAAACTAGTCGGAACTTTGATTGACATACCTATTTTCGTTTGGAATTTTTCTATTATTTCAGGTTTCTCGATCATTGACGATATGGATGTAATAAGTGGTCTTGTGCTCGGCATGCCATTTTGCAAGAAGTTTGTGTCATGCCAAAAGATTATGGAGAAATTCGCACGTAGGGACAAGTGCGAGCGATTAAAGGAAGAATGAAGCTGGGAAGGAAAAAGTCTAACTTAAAGACCGGCTGAAAGAAAAGTGCTTACCGGGAGACAACCTGACTGTTTTTAGTTGTTTGTAGTTTGTTCTAAATTGTTTTTCGAGTCTGTCTTCCCAGACATTCCATACGGCGTATCAAACCCCCTTAGATACGGCGTATGGACCTGTCTGGACGTTATCAGTCTTTAATTTCCGTATTTAAATTCTTGCAACTTTAAAACATTTATTTTTACAGGATGGAATACGGCGTATCCTTGGGTTTGGGATACGGCGTATTGACTACCTGTACAATATGTGTGTTTATTTTTCTGCATTGTAACCATTGTAAAAACCGAGATAGAATTGCACGTTTTGTCTTCTAAACTTTTATGCAGGACCATGCTATAAAGAAATTGACGAATTGGTGATGGTATACTCTGGAAAAGACGTGTGTTGAACTCATACGGGCATTCTGACGCCTCTTCAACACACTTTTGCTCAAGAACTCAAATTGGAGAATCATCCAGAGCAAAATATCAGGGGAGTTCCTCGTTCTAATTCTATTTCCTATTTTCTTTAATTTTTTTATTTATACAACAAGGACGTTTATAATTTAAGTGGGGGATAGAGAATTAGAACGCCTACTTTTCCTTCTTTTTACAAATAATATGCTATATGCTTAAAATTATGCCAAATTTAAAAAAATTTCAGCATATTTTGTAACAATTGTTAGTTACATTACCTCGCGCATAAATAACCCTTAATGTCAAACTGTGAGAATTAAGCCAATTCCATTTCCAAACGTTTACTAAAAATTCCACAAATTATGAGTGTGCCGGTGATGTAGTGGACTTTAGAACTTGGCTTGGTATATCACTCGAGACCACAATGATGAGTATTATGGGTTTAGATGGAGTAACCTGTTTAACCGGTAAATTTCTAGGAATACACCAAAAAGCCTATATGTTGTGACATTAACTAACTATAATGGTTAGTTAACCCCCGTATAACCCTTTGCTTACTCTTACTATAAGAGTAAAATACCCCTAGAAAAACCTATTGAGCCATTCCTGTCTTTTTCACACTAAATGTTTATTTCGTTACACCTTTACACCTTAGCCTACCATGTAGATTAAGCCTATTTAATCAAAGTTGCTAGTTGCTTTTGTGTAAAGTTTTGTAGTTCCTATGTCAAAGTGAAATTCTCTATCTCTAGTTAGGTCAGGAAATTGAACAATGCAATGGGAATGTAAAAGTATGTAGCTCGTGTATTTTGCTACTTTCGCAATTATGTTTCATGTCCGAAGATGAAGTGTTTAAAGAAAAATTACCCGAATGAATTATGATGGTGAAGACGATGAAAATACACCGAGATACGTATTGTTATGTTGATTGCAAAGAAAAAAAGGAAAATAGAAAATTGCAGCAAAAAAGAGAAGGAAAGAATAAAGATAGTCGGTTCATTAAACATAAACCGATTAAATACTTGGGGGATCGATTATTCGTTGATACGTGGTAAAAATCAACGATGTATAGTTTTGTATAAAGTGGCCGATATCACCACTTGCCTTGTAAAAGTATGTATAAGTAGGAATGATTGGGAAGTTGACCGTTATGGGAACGCCAACCTAGGTTGTCTTTTTCACTCTATGATCGAGACGTTTGTATATATTTCTGAGTCTTTATCATGGAACGGTCAGGAAAAGTTACTAGAAACTATATACCTTATTTGTTCAGGCTTAATCTATTTGTTTTGTGAATTTTATTTAAACAATTTATTTCCCTTTCCTAATCATTAACCTTAGGTTTTACTCGAACGAGGATGATCGAGTCATACATGTCTATTCTATCGTTACAACCATGTATGTGTGACTCAGTCACCTTGTTGGTTTATTACTTTTAGTGAAAGTTAGAAGATCCATACCTTATATCATTCTTCGTCCTAGCCCTTGGTTAAACTCGAATGCGGATGTGATCGAATAGCACATGTCTATTCCGTCGTTACGGCCATGTATGTGTGATTCAGCTGCCTTGTTGGTGTGGTACTTTTGGTGAAAGATTGTTAGAATGATCAACCCTTATAAGCCTTTAGTGAATTAATTTAATAATAAAATAATAATATTTTATTATTTAAATCAAAAATTATGTTTTTAAGTAAAATTTCCATGTATAAACTGTTTATGAAATTTCGACTTGACCCGTACGTTCATACAACGTTTTCCAAGGTTTTTAACCTTTATTTCAAACACTTTTCAAACTTTTGACACTTTTCCGTTAAAATTCCAAAATCTGGATCTTTAACGTTTACTAAAACGTTTTTCCCCAAAATATCATTTAATACTACTTCGTAATTACATTTCACTTTCAAAAAGCCCGTCAAAACTCTTATAACGACCAAATATCGCTTATTGGGCTTTAAGGCCCAATAAGTGTCCATTAAGGTATTTATAAGTCTAAAATACGATCCAAGTTCAAAATCAAGGTCCATATATATACTTAAACTCATACTAATAAGTAGAAAATAATTCGGACCACATTAAGCCCTCCCATTAAGCCACGACCTAAATGGGCTTATTGGCCGTGAGCCTATAAGCTCCACAATACATATATTAAGTTTGACAATAAGCGAATAAGCTACGTATCGCATTTGGTTACTACCATAAGCTATAAAAATAGTCCACGACATACGCCATACCACGTAAATAATGAAAACACATTTCCTTGTGTTTTTCAAAATAAGCCGCAAGCCATAAGCTCACAATAAGCCACGAAATAAGTCAAAAAATAAGCTATGTATGCTATTATATAAAATAAGCTATTTAGCAATATATGTTTTTCAACCATCACGATCACAACATCAAAACTACAAAACCCCTTTATTTATTCTCTTATTCGATGCAAGCAAACACCCCTTTTATATCCGTTTCGTTTCTAAAAATCGATTTTTACGACGATCAACTTGTACAACTAACATCTATGCATCAATATAAACCCTAACGGACAAATGAAATTTAAATTTGAAAACTTACAAGAAAATCTTCAAAAATGTAGATTTCGACACGAACCGGACAACCCAAACGTTGTTTAAATGAATACCTAAATACTCGTATTAACCCAAAATATCACGTTCTTGATCAAAGTTGGAAAATCTATGGTGGTTTATGGTGGATGGTGGCGGACGAACATACACAGATACCTATGTGTGTGTTTTATTTTTTTTTTTGAAATGAAAAAAATTATTGGAAATGTTCTAGTGAAAGGTATATATGTGTACAACCTTAGGAAATCTTGGATAAAATTTAGTCTCCTTGTCCCCTTAGGCTTTCATGACCGGTTATGGCATCCTATGGGGTGTCGGGTCTTTTTTTTCGTGTCAGGATCACTTAAATACTCGTAAAACTCAACCATAAAATACTCCCCAAAGTTACTTAGCATTTTTATTCATTTTAAAAATACTTTTCCAATAACTTAGAGTATTTACTTGACATATTTTCACTTTAAACCCTTAAAAAGTCATTTGGACATTAACGGACGTGCCAGGACTCGTTTTTCGGCATTTCTCAAAATTCACGGGTCAAACTATCCGAAATACAAATAACATAATAATACCTTCCAAAAAGGGATTATTAATCACTATAAACCATAAATCACCACAATTCTCATAAAATCACCACCGTCAACACGGTACAAAATCTGAATAAACTGACAAACGTCAAATAGTCAAAGGACTATAAATGAAATATTCAAAACACAAAAAGGGAAAAGGTTACATTCTACCCCCTTAAAATAATTTAGACCCTGAAATTTAGCTACTAACATCATTAAACAAATGCGGGTACTTCAATTTCATCTAATCCTCACGTTCCCACGTGAATTTAGGACCACGTTTCAAATTCCACCGAACCTTGATGATGGCAATCCTACTACGCTTTAACTTCTTAAACTCTCTTTCCAAAATTTGCACAGGCTCTTCCATAAAATTAAACTTATCATCAACTCGAATCTCATCCAAAGGCACTTGCAGTGTTGGATCTACCAAACACATCTTAAGGTTCGACATGTGGAACATGTCATGAACACCATTTAATTCCTCAGGTAGGTCTAACCGATAGGCCACAGAAACTACCTTCTTAATGATCTCAAAAGGTCCAATAAATCTAGGTGCTAATTTCCCTTTCTTCCCAAAGCGTACCACACCTTTCCAAGGCGACACTTTGAGCAAGACATAGTCACCTACACTAAACTCTAGAGGCTTCCTCCTCTTATCAGCATAACTTTTCTGACGATCACGCGCAGCCTTAAGTCTATCCTTAATTCGCGAGATCTTCTCAGTAGTCTCTTGCACTAACTCAGGTCCTATCAACTGACCTTATCCAACCTTAGCCCACATAATTGGCGAACGACCCTTTCTACCATACAATGCCTCAAATGGAGCACATCTCACACTAGAATGATAACTATTGTTATACGAAAACTTAACCAACGGAAGATGAACATCCCAACTTCCTCCGAAGTTTAGGACGCACGCTATAAGCATGTATTCCAAAGTCTGAATAGTATGCTTACTCTGACCATCAGTCTGAGGTTGATAAGCCGTACTTATGTCTAAACGAGTTCCTAATGCCTCTTGCATTGATTGCCAAAACCTTGATGTAAAACGACTATCATGATCCGATATGATCGAGATCGGCACACCATGTCTAGCAACTATCTCATTCAAATACAATCTAGCCAATATATCCATCTTATAACACTCACGCATAGGTAGAAAATAAGCAAACTTGGTCAATCGATCAACAATGACCCAGATTGTGTCATGCCCACTACTAGTCCTAGGCAACTTCGTTACAAAATCTATAGTTATTCCTTCCCATTTCCATACAGGGATCTCAGGTTGCTGGAGCAAGCCAGATGGCCTTTGATGCTCAGCCTTAACCTTTAAATAAGTCAAACACTTACTAAACATACTCATCTATGTCCTTTTTCATTCCAGGCCACCAATACCTATCTCTCAAATTGTAATACATTTTATCAGCTCCTAGGTGTAGAAAATGCTTCGAATTATGGGCTTCATCCATTATCAGGGTTCTTACATCACCCTTCAAAGGTACCCATATTTGATCCAGGTAGTACAAAGTCCCATCACTTCTCTGTTCTATCATCTCGTCCAAACCTTTCTGCAATCCCTCAAACTTATCTACAACCTCCTTCTAAGCCGACAATATCCTATCCTTGATACTCAACTAAAGGGTCATATTCATAGCTCTAACTCTCTTAGGCTTTACTATTTCCTTCCTACTTAGGGCATCAACCACCACATTCGCCTTACCAAGATAGTAGCGAATCTCACAGTCATAATCACTAAACAACTCTATCCAGCGATGCTGTCGCATATTCAACTCTTTCTAAATAAAGATATGCTGGAGACTCTTATGATCTATATATATGACACTCTTTGTCCCATACAAACAATGTCTCCAGATCTTAAGTGCAAACACGACTGCACCCAACTTCAAATCATGGGTCGTATAATTCTTCTTATGAATTTTCAACTGCCTAGACGTGTAGGCTATCATCTTACTTCTTTGCATTAACACACAGCCTAGTCCTATCCTGTATGTATCATAATATACCACAAAGTCTTCTGGTCTATCAGGGAGAGCTAGAACAGGAGAATTACACAACTTATCCTTCAAGGTTTGAAATGCCAATTCCTGTTCCTCACCCCAATCGAAAGTCTTACACTTTTGAGTCAATATAGTAAGAGACTTAGCTATCTTAGAAAAGTTCTCAATGAACCTACGGTAATATCCAGCCAATCCTAAGAATAAACGAACCTTAGACGGTGTTCTAGGGGCTTTCCAGTTCTTAACAACTTCGATCTTACTAGGGTCTACATGAATCCCATTACCATTTATCACATGCCCAAGAAACTGCACTTCTCTTAGTCAGAATTCACACTTAGAAAACTTAGCATACAGTTTCTCCTTCTTGAGAAGTTCCAAGACTAACCTTAAGTGTTCTACATGCTCCTCCCGAGTCTTAGAGTAGATTAAGATATCGTCTATAAACACTATCACAAACTTATCAAGATAAGGCCTACAAACTCTATTCATCAAATCCATGTATACTGCTGGTGCGTTAGTTAGACCAAAGGGCATTACTGTAAACTCAAAATGTCCATACGAGTTCTAAACGCAGTCTTTGGAATGCCATCTTCATGCACTCTCATCTGATGGTATCCAGACCTAAGATCTATATTTAAGAAAAACTGTGACCCTTGTAGTTGGTCAAATAGATCATCAATCCTAGGAAGCGGATAACGATTCTTAATAGTCAACTTGTTCAATTCTCTATAGTCAATGCACATCCTAAAAGAACCATCCTTTTTCTTAACGAACAATACCGACGCTCCCCAAGGCGATGAGCTTGGTCGAATGAAACCTTTGTCTTGGAGTTCCTTGAGTTGTCCTGACAACTCCTCCAATTCAGAAGGTGCCAAACGATAAGGGGACTTTGCTATCGGCGTTGCTCTAGGGATTAACTTAATTCGAAACTCAATTTCTCGAACATGCAGCAATCCAGATAGGTTATCTAGGAATACCTTGGGAAAATCTCTCACTACTTCTATCTCTTTTTGTTCCTTCTCTTTAGCCTTAACACTCTTTAGCTGCCTTATCTTTTCTTTTGGTCTTTCTCCTAATACTCTAAGCACCTTGCCATCAAGTAGTGGTATCCTTACTACTTTATCATGACAAATTATTTCATCCTTATGATTAGACACACAATCCATACTTATAATCACATCAAAACTCCCATGCCCGAACGATATCAAATCAATGTCAAAGACACGACCCTCGATTTCTAGTGTGCAACCCTTAATAACCTTATCAATCTTTACTAACTGCCCGCTAGTTATCTCAATCTCATATCTAAAACCTAATTCACTAGGTTCTATGCCTAACAGAGGTATAAAAGTAGTGGAAACAAAGCTATAGTCAGCACCAGAGTCAAATAAGGTAGTGGTAAAATGATTGTTCAAAGTAAACGTACCCATCACAATATTCAGATCCTGGCGAGCTTCCTCTACTCCCAACATGAATGCCTAACCCCTAGCTTGGTTCCCTTGCTTTCTATGACCCTGACCCCCGTTATTAGCAATAACTTAGTTTGGACAGTTTCCTCCTGGTCCTTGTGCTCTATTCAATCTAGGACAAGCTGTCCTGACATGGTTGGCACTACCACATTCGTGGCATGCTCCAGGAGCAGGTGTTTGGTTCCTTACATTTATCGGGTTCACATTCCTAGGCACAACTCTACAATCCCTTGCAAGATGACCAGGGCTGTTATTGTTGAAGCATGTGTGACAAGGCCATCCGGGTGCATAATAAGAGTTGTAAGTGGTACACTTAGGATAAGCACCCGTATTCTCTTTGCCTACAGGGTTTGTGGTTATAGCAAAAGCATTTCCAGTCCTAGTCCTCTTATTATCATCCCTACCATTCTTATCCTTGCTAGGTTCCCCCACATTTCATCTTTTCTGAACCTTCTTAATTGATCCATTCCTAACAGCCTCATCAGTCAGTGCACTCGAAATCTGCACAACCTTCTACATAGTCTTTGGCCCCGTTACTGCCACCATCCCACGGATTTGTGGAGCAAGCCCATACACGTACCTCTTAATCTTTCTACTTTCTGGAGTCACCAAATGTGGAACTAACATAGCCAACTTATGAAATCTGTCTATATACGCAGCATGGCCAGCCCCGACCATGGCGTGATTCCACAACTCAAATTCTAACTTTTGCATCTCATGACTAGGACAAAACTCTTCTATCATCATAAACTTAAAGTCATTCCATGTCATACTAACAACAACTTCCCCGCTTAGCGTGTGGATCTAAGAGTTCCACCACGTTAAAGCCTTACCCATAAATGAACCAACATTGTATTTTACTTTTTGGTCAATACTACAACCACTCATATCCTGAATGGACTCCATTTTCTCAATCCATCAAGTAAGAACTACAACACCTCCCTTACTATCACATTCCTTAGGGTTACAAGCTAAGAACTCCTTATATGAACAACCTACCTGGTTGCCATTCACTAACACATTCCTAATGTTCTCCTGAATGTTCTCATTAACCACATTACCATTTTGATTTCTAACATTTCCTTGGTTATCAACCTGAGCTAGAATGACGGGTAAGAGGTTCTGCAATTGTTGGACAATGATCGTCGATAATTCGGGTGCTCCTCCCACACCCTCATTGACTCCCTCTACATTCCTATTGACTCCCTCTACGCCCCCATTAGGTCCCATACCTTGGTCATTCCCTTAACCATTCATTTCATCAACATGCTCATCATTACCTCCCATAGGTCCTATACCCTTTCCACCACCTCTACCAACCCGTACACCCGTCCTCCCTCCTCGTAATTCGGCAACATGCCGACCAACACTTCGGGTCATCACCCTTGGCGGCATTATCTACACGAGGGAGAACATGGGCAACGTTAAGTAGGTGGGAAGACTAACATATATATAGAATATCTTACTATATATATAACTATACATATAATACCACCTTATGATGTCAACATCAATTTGTGTGAATGACATTACTAAATACGAGTGAGTTGTGATACGCTTATAACTACGTTGGCCACCGTACTTATATTCGCATCCTTTCCCAGTCGTACCCAATATTGAGCTCATACATTTCAATGACTGACATAACTAAAGCACCAAACCGCGAACACGCAAAAGCAAGCATAATGGCGGAAACTTAGGAGCGTAACATAATGATCAATCATAACACAAGATACAATATAGAGAAAACTACAATGCATAAACTTCAAGTGTTACGAAGACCATCAACCTCGAACAACCTCGAGTGATGTCCCAAATCACAATCAAATCCATAACCACTTACAATTTCAATAGCCCACACAGGGGTCCAAATCCAAACTTAAACCAAAATCTTCCAGATACTAAAACCAAATAAATTAAACTAACAAGACTTCACATGAAAATCCATACGGGATACTTCTAAGTCTGCTATCACATATCACCAATTTATTCCTCTTTCACTTCACCTGAAAATGATACTCGAAAACGTTAACAATAATGTTGGTGAGCTCGTAGGTTTGACCTTAAACCCAAAAGCTGTGCCAATATTTCAAACAATGGACAATAGTGCATTATGACAGTGAATATATATGCAAACAACCCATGACATAGCATCCCCGTTAGTCATGTAACACAACCTAGAAATCCCGCTAGTCAATCACCATATGTCACTTACGCACTTAAAGGGCCTATCAGCTAGAGCACTAAATTAGGACAGGACCTCATACATACCAGGGTAGGCGTACCCAGCCGCTCCAATAACCACACAAATACTAGGATAGGCGTACCCCTCCGATCAAAACAATCATACAATACATAATATTCACATAGCAGTCATAAGCACATATCTTGTCCCAAAAACAAAACCACATTTCGCACAGTTCAATTCAAAACAGTTAAAAACACATTTGAGTATCATTTTCCCCCAACGGAAAAACAGTAGAAAATGAGGCTACGAGAACTCACCTCAAGCAAGTCTTTAGCAACCAAATCTCAATCACACAAGCAAATGCAACGACGTCCGCACACGACCTAGTCCAGTTAATGTCCCATTTTAATCATTCATTTCCAAAACATTCTTCACGTTTGATGCATATAGTTTAGACGCGTTGTACAATTATCCATAATAATTTAGTAGTGTGATGGTTGACGACATATCCCAACAATCATATCAACCCCATCGCTTAATAATCCCTACTTATACTATTTAAAGAAAATAGATAAGTAATATACATAAATATTTATAATTAATAATTATAAATATATATCTCGATAAGTCCATTCGGTAACCTTAGTCACCGTGAAAATAATCATAATAGAGTTGAAAATAGAACGTTTACTCATAATAAACATATTTGAGAAGTTTCGAGAAAAAGTATATTTTTCATCTTTTAGTGAATTTATTTAATAATAAAATAATAATATTATATTATCTAAATAAAAAATCATGTTTTAAGTAAAATTATAAGTATAAACTTTTTACGAAATTTTGACATGACCCGTACGTTCATACAACGTTTTCCAAGGTTTTTAACCTTTATTTCAAACACTTTTCAAAGTTTTGACACTTTTTCGACAAAATTCCAAAATCTTGATCTTTAACGTTTACTAAAACGTTTTTCCTCAAAGTATCGTTTAATACCACTTCGTAATTACATTTCACATTCAAAAAGTCCGTCAAAACCCTTATAACGACTAAATATCATTTATTGGGCTTTAAGGCCCAATAAAGGTCCATTAAGGTATTTATAAGTCCAAAATACAATCCAAGTCCAAAACCAAGGTCCATTTATATATTTAATCTCATACTAATAAGTAAAAAATAATTTGGACCATAATAAGCCCTCCCATTAAGCCACAACCTAAATGGGCTTATTGGCCGTGAGCCCATAAGCTCCACAATACATATATTAAGCTTGACAATAAGCTAATAAGCTACGTATCACATTTGGTTACTACCATAAGCTATAAAAATAGTCCACGACATATGCCATACCACGTAAATAATCAAAACACATTTCCTTGTGTTTTTCAAAATAAGCCGCGAGCCATAAGCTCACAATAAGCCACGGAATAAGTCAAAGAATAAGCTATGTATGATATTATACAAAATAAGCTATTTAGCAATATATGTTTTCAACCATCATGATCACAACATCAAAACTACAAAACCCCTTTATTTCTTCTCTTATTCGATGCAAGCAAACACCCCTTTTAAATTCGTTTCGTTTCTAAAAGTCGATTTTTACGACGATCAACTTGTACAACTAACATCTATGCATCAATATAAACCCTAACGGACAAACGAAATTTAAATTTGAAAACTTACAAGAAAATCTTCAAAAATGTAGATTTCGACACGAACCGGACAACCCAAACGTTGTTTAAATGAATACCCAAATACTCGTATCAACCCAGAATATCACGTTCTTAATCAAAGTTGGAAAATCTATGGTGGTTTGTGGTGGATGGTGGAGGACGAACACACACACACACACCTATGTGTGTGTTTTTTTTTGAAATGAAAAGAAATAAGTGGAAATGTACTAGTGAAAGGTATATATGTGTACAACCTTGGGACATCTTGGCTAAAATTTAGCCTCCTTATCCCCTTAGGTGTTGATCCCTTTTGAACAGATCTTACTTAGCTTGTTAAAGCTTAGTTGTGTTGGATAGATCCAAAACAACTATAGTAGAAACTAAGATTGAGAATATCACAAACTATGTAGAATCTACTTTGTAATACTAAGAAGAACAATGAAACAGTAAAATAGGATCTTTACTAAACTTTCAATATATTGAATACTATTTTGAGTTAAAAATAGCTATGAATACTAACTATGATTGCTATGCAAACTATGAATACTAATATGAAAACTTGATTATTTCTAGATCTATGCCCTAGGGTTCCTTTTATACACCAAGGAAACCCTAATGGGCTTACAAAACGCGTTACATGATCATGCATATCTATTCCTAATATATCTCATGCATATCACATAAGCAGTACTAACTATTTTCAACTAACAGTACTAACTATTATAACTAACTGTACTAATAAACTGACAGTACAAACTTTGTACTGGCATCACTAACTATAACACTAGCAACACTAATGACTTAGACAGTTTTCTCTAATCTTCAGCAGCAGCACAAACTTGAACCAGTAATATTAAGTTGTAGAAGGCTTCTAATTCCCAATAATCCTCTCTTAAACTTGATATTCATGTTGTTAATCATCAAGTTTCTTCATTATCAGCATCTTGATTACTAGGAGGATGTATCCAAACACCCTTCTACTTCTTAAGTTGTGATCTTATAAATCTGAGAAGCTCAAATTCTATTTCACTTTCATGATCAACTTCTAGTCTTCTATTTAACATCCTTGAAAGCATTTATTGAGTAAGAGGATATTTCTTTTCTATCATCATATGAATAGCAATTCCATTATCCATCAACAATACATGAACTCTACATGAGTCAAATAATCTCTAACTTATCAAGTTGTAGCCTTGTTGATGCCTCTAAACTTCATCTTTTTCACAAGGCTCAACCAATGTCTTCAGATCTCCCCAAAGCAACAAGTCATATCCTTTTGGACTTGTTGTATCATACCTTTCTTTTACCAGTCTGTGTAGATCCATCACATCTTGTCTGTCAAAGTCATCAAGCATTTCACTGAATATTTTGTAATTCTTAGAACTTCCATCTGATCTGATGATTTGATAATACATCATGTTTTCAGTCAAAATGTGTGTCTTCCAATCAACTATTAGATATTTAGTAGCCAATGATTCAACATCAATAGCAATGTCATCCTCTTGAACTATATCTAAACAAGCTTTAAGCTCCTCTTTTTCAGCATCATCTTGTAGTTTCTGTTTCTTGACACTCTCTTCATCATGTTCTGCTCTTGGTCTCTTCTTACTACTTTCTACTTGCTTCCTACTGCTATCATCTCTCTTTCCACTGTCATCACTCATAGGAACAAAATCATTAATCCATTGCTGTTCCTTCTTGTATAACTTCTACATTTCTTCAAAACTATTGCTCTTTAGCTGATTGTGAGTGTACTTGCCTATGTGTTTCAGATAAATAATCATTTGGTTTTTGAGTTGAGTTCTTATTGGTGGTCTGTTTCTAATCTCTACTACTCTCTGGACTGCAAAGAACTTCTTCTTTGCTGCAATGGTTTCCACCAAGAATCTAGCTTGTTCATCAACAGAAAATTGTTCTCTTTCTTGTTCTTGAAGTCTTGCAGCTAGCAACTCATTAGCATCCATCCTTGCTTAGACATCTTCTATTTGTTCAATCAATGCAACATCCTTGGCCTCTTATTCTGCAGCTCTTTCCCTAGCAATCCTTTGTTCTCTCTCAAACTGTGCTTGTTCTTCTTCAAACAACCTTTGAGCTAGCTCTTCATCCATCTGAATCTGAGATTTTCTAGGGTTCTTTGGAGTAGGTTCAGGCTCTACCATCTTGGCTTTACCTTTGTCTTAGCTTTGTACTGTTGGTACTGGTGTTGCTCTCCTTGGTTCTTCTTCAACATTACGAATCACTACTGAAGTTGTCCTTGGTCTTGCACTCTTAATGGCCACAAGTGTATCAATAATAGTTGTCATCTCATCTTTAAAAATATCCCTAATAGTACTTGTAGAAGGACCAGCAGCACTAACCTTAATACTAGCAGTATTAAGTGTATCCCCAGCAGTAGTAATTTGTTCAGCAGTACTACCACCTTCAACATTCTCCATTGCATCATTAAGAACATCAAAGTCACTATCTTTAAACATTGGCTTTGTCTTGTCCCTTTTCCTCCCCTGTTTAGATACATTCTCCTTATCCAAACCTTTTATCCTAGAGGTACCAATCTTGAAGAGCTTCATCCCTGGAGTTCTTGCCCTTAGTGCCTTTTCCAATCTTTTAACTTTCTTTTGCAGCTTATTGATTACCAAGTCTTGAGCAGTCTTTGATTGTTCCAAGGAAAGAACCCTATTTGACAAAGTTGTACAAGTGGCCATCAATTCATTTATGTTAGGTCTACCCTCATTACTTCCAGGTGTGTGACCTCCTGAGAGAGGTGAATCATGGGGTGTTGGTGGTATAAAATC
>BQNB010061361.1:12859-31586 GCA_026074375.1 Tanacetum coccineum | reverse complement strand
CCGATTAACACTTCACTTCATAACACGAAACACGAATCAAGAAAAAAGAAGAGAGAGAGAGACGAAATTGAGAGAGAGAGAGATGATAGAGTTGAGAAAAAAGAAATTTAGATATATGAAAAGATTAAAAACTAAAGCCTATGAAATTTCAGTTCTTAATCAGAAACACGATGAATTAGTCAAAAAGAGTCTTTTAACAAAGTCACAACTGGAAGGTTATCTCAAAGAGAACACAAAGGTCATTTCGGATTTAAAGGTTAAGGAAGATAAAGATATTGACAAAATGATTGAAATGGACAAACAGTTAAAGTTTTTGAACGAAATATAATGGTAGACTAACCTTTGCCAATCCAAGGTACCTCAAGAAAGCTCAATCTGAAAAGCCTTGTTTGTATGAGATCCCATATGATACTTCTGATCCTGCAAACAGATTTGCCCCTGATAGGGAAGAGACCATGACTCTTGATAACGAGAGTAGATCAAAATTGAATAAAGATTATGTTAAACCATATGATTACACAAAACAAAATAGTCTTTATGAAATTTTTAAAGGACCCTCACTGGAGTATCTTTATCAGTTGGAACGCGCAAAAGAAGTTAGGAAGACAATGTGGAGAAAACCGTTTGTTAGAACAAAACCAAACATTGCTAAAAACGTTGCCTTTCTACCCGTTTCAAAATCCATTAGTAAAAGTAGACAAGTTTTTAACGAAATGACATTTAACATCAATCAATTTAGGGAAATTGTTGATCAAACTTGGTTTAAACATACTAGTGATTATTTTCGGGTGCCAACTGCTCATGATATGGAACTTTTGATAAAAACCTTATTAATGCCTCTTTCCATAAAAAGTCAAAATGATAGTTTTCGCTTTGAACATGAACTTAAAACGGAAATGCATGAAGATTATGAGTACGTTAAATCCCTTGAAAAAGAGATTGACGAACTTGAATCTGAAAAGGCTGATTTTTCAAACATATATGATCTACTTCTCGAAGAGTGTGTGTCTAAAGATGTTACATGTTCATATTTGCATTCTCTGTCTGATTTAAATGCTTATGCTGAATTACAATGCTTGTATCTTTATAAAGCCAAAGAACGTGAATGTCTTGCACAAAAGCTTTCGAAACAAACTGAATCTGTTAACAAAGAAGTTCATAATAAGCTTTTAAAGAGTTTTGCTAAACTTGAAAACCACTCGATTTCTCTTGAACTTGCTTTACAACAATGTAAAGAACAAATGAAAAACAACTCAGTTTGCAAAGAAAACGGATCAAATGTATTTCGAAAAGAACGTGAACAATATCATGAAATACAGGATTTGAAAGCTCAAATGCAAGACAAGAATATAGCCATCAGTGAGTTAAAGAAACTCATTGAGAAATGCAAAGGAAAGTCTGTGGAAACTCAGTTTGATAAACCATCTGTTGTTCGACAACCAAATGCTCAACGGATTCCAAAACCATCAATTTTAGGAAAACCAACTCCTTTTTCAAATTCTCTTGAAATGAGCAGTTTTCAAACGAAACAATCGGTTAATAAAACTAATGTGTCGGATGGTTTATTTAAACAAGTCACTCAACAAAATTTGCTTCAGAATAGAAAACAAGCAGAAATACACTCGAATGTGCTTAAACCAGGAATGTTTAGAATTGCCACTACCACAACACAAACTAGAACACCACAGTTGTCTCATGCTTCTAGGAATACTAATTCTCACATGTCTAAATCTACAGGAGTAAATCACACCACTAGTGTTAGCAGACCACAGCTTAAGTGCTAGCAAGTTAAAGATAAGGTCGTGTCAAACAATAGTCAAGTGAAATTTAAAAAGAAGGAAGTAGAAGACCACCATAGGATTTCTAGTATTTCTAAGAAAACAAAGTCTGTAACTACGTGTAATGACAGTTCAAATTCCAGAACTTTGAATGTGAATGTTGTTTGTGCTAAATGTGGAAAATGTGTGTTTAATTCTAATCATGATGCTTGTGTTTCTAGATACTTGAATGACGTGAATGCTAGAACTAAGAAGCCTAAGGTAGTGCCTATTAGTACTAGTAAACCCAAGAGCAAAGCGAACAAATCTGTTGCAACACACCATAAGAAAACAGTTGCATCAGATACCACTATTCAGAAATCCAAGAGTTACCATAAGGAGTTGTATGAGAATACAAATCAGGAATGGAAATGGTGGATAGCTAAGAGATGTCCATCAGGATATAAATGGGCACAAAAGCCTCTTAGGATCAAAAAGATATGGATGCCTAAAATCAGGAAAGAGGATTTATCAACAAGTATTAGTCCCACTATAGACATTGTCTCTAGGATTACTAATGTCTTGAAGATATCAAATTCCTTAGGATCCAATTTATCCAATGTTCCATCATTCTCTTGCAAATTGTCCAACTCATCCTATTCATTGTTGACTCTAGATGCACAAAGCACATGACGAGCAATCTTAAGCTGTTGTGTAATTTTGTTCATTTTGGAAATGATCAATTTGCTCCAATTCTTGGTTATGGAGATCTGAATCAAGGAAATATCATGATCAAACGGGTTTATTACGTCGAAGGCCTCAATCACAATCTTTTCTCGGTTGGTCAATTCTGTGATGCGGATTTGGAGGTTGCTTTCAGGAAATCTACTTGTTTTGTGAGAGATCTTCAGGGAAACAATTTACTAACTGGTAATCGTGGATCTGATCTCTACACAATTTCTCTTCAAGAAACAACTTCATCAACTCCAATCTGTTTCATGGCTAAAGCTTCACCAACTCAAGCATGGTTATGGCATCGAAGACTTTCTCATCTTAACTTCGATTACATCACCTTACTCTCAAAGAAAGATATTGTGACAGGCTTACCTAAGTTGAAATATGTCAAGGATCAACTTTGTTCGTCTTGTGAAATGAGTAAAGCAAAAAGAAGCTCATTTAAGTCAAAAGTAAGGGGGGAAAAAAAAAAAAAAGAAAAATAGAAAATTTCCAAAAAGAATCTTCTCGACATGTCTCTTGGAATCGATAACATTTACGTGCTTAGAAATGTCGATTAACATTGACACGGGTGTGTAAATGAAGTTCGAGCGAGAGTTTTAAATAGTTTCAAAACATGTCATTTCTAATTTTCTAAATGGCTTATGTGCAAATGTCAGTACATAACCCGGACTTCAAATAAAGGAAGGTTTATAACTTATCCTCACAACGAGAAAATTAACGTTTCTCGGTCTTGAGCTGTTCTTACAAGACATTCAATGTTTTTAGCTCAAGAAAAAGGATAGTGTACGTTTCAGTGCGCTTACCCTTAACGTTAGAAGAGAAGTCCTCTAACATTTGGTTTTTCAAAAAGTTGAACATAATTTTTCAAGAATTTCTCGATGACAATTCATAATCTTTCAAAATTGTGTGTTCAACACTCCAACCCTCACAATGTTTTCAAAAGACAACAATTTCTCAATTGGTCCTATTTTTGAGGGGGAGTTTTTCGAAAAACAAAGTTTTAATGTTCTTGGATACATCAACAACGACCATTCTTATGTATTCAAAACATTATCAAAATGTTCCAAACCATTCATGCTGACCATATTTTCTCCCACAGATTTTTCAAGACATATTTTAATCACAAGGTATTTCAAAAACTAAGTGTTTATTATTTAAAATAAGGGGAGAAAATGTATTTAAAATATGATCTAAATGACTCAAAGTGCTGAACAGTAAGAAAAGGTTTTATGGTTCGATCTTATACCCAACAACATCTTAATTTCACGACGAATCTGAAGTCATAAGGTGGTTAGGTTAGGAATCAATCCTATGATCCAACCAGAACCGGAGGATCTACCCAAGGATAATCCAAAGTTAGAAATAGCAGTCCTTAGGTATGATTGGAGATGAATGTATATGGGAATAATGCCGACTAAGATTGAGTTAACACTGGAACAATCACAACAAGGTGTTAGTAATGACGTCTTGGTAAGCATTGAAGGCGTTGAAGAATTAAAAAGAAATGTATGGATAAAGGGTCTAAACAATCAAGAATCAAGACTCATAAAACACAATCAACCATAACAACACACCACACAAACAACAACACTTAATCCCAAAACGATCCTGAAAAGATTCACTTAAATGACAAAATGGCTGGAAATTCAGACTACGATGACAAGTGATCACGAAGTTGATTTGGTATTCCTTATTTGAGATTGAAGTTGGATTTCACGAAGGCGTCTACTTATTTCATCATCGAGACTTTCTTCTATTTTATATCGATTGATGACTTGCTTGAACGTATATAGCTTATGATTACGACTTGAATTATCTAGTTACCAGCAGTCAGGGGTGGTTGGTTGCAGACCTGGTTAACTATCACTTAAAGGAGTTACACTGTAGTACTCAGTGTCACACGCAGATGTTGATGTAGATAATTTCAAGAGATGTTGTACTTCTTATACTTTTGATGTTGGGTATAAGGTACTTAGAGATTTTCTTCTACACCGTTCTTCAATCAACAACAGTGCAAGATTAAGTAACAAATTTAAGGTATTTTACTTCAGTTTCAAGTTTGATATATCAGGTTTACTTCACCATGTGATCACGACAATAGCCTACAGAATACGAGGTTGGTAAGTTAGCTAGAGAGTATAAAGGTTGAGATGTAATCAGCACTTCTCACGGGCATTTTTTTATGCTATTCCAAGACAATGATGCTTCCGAGAGTTCGCAACCATCATGGGGGGAAATGTGTACATCTGAGACTTAATTGACTTTGATGTTATCATATCAACTTCCAGGGGGAAGTTTGTTAGCCCTAAAAAATGTTTAGTATGGTTTATGAAGTATTATGCAAACATAAGAAGAACAGTTGTTGATTTCTCGCATGCACCCCCGAACGAATATTCACCAAGCCTTAATGACAAGAAGCAGTGGTATAGTTGGTGTAGTTTGACTTCTACAAAATTCCGTTGTGCACGTTAATGACAGGTAGAAGATTGTTCCGAGCTTAAGAAAGGAAGTTGGTTTTGGGGGGGAAGCCAATTTCAGAACTTCGCCAAAAAGGATATATGAAGGAAAGCTTTTCAAGACATGCTGCATGGATTGTGGGTGGGGAAGTTAATACCAACTCAAGCATACAAAAAAGGTTCAAGAACAAGTAAAGACAATGAAGATCAACTGGAGATACAAGTTTTAAGACGAGGAAGAACCGTCAGAAGACAAACTTCAGCTGTGGAAGCGGCTTTGAAGACTCTATTTACGATGTTATTTGTACTTGTTAGGAACATTGTAAGTAATTACGTAAGTCCACATATTGGGGGAAGATTGTTAGCCCTAAAATATGGTGACTTATCTGGAATTATATTTATCATTTATAGTCCTGTCGGGTTAGTTTAGCTAGTAAAACCCGGGACTATAAATACCCCCTCCATACTTCCATGGAGGGGTTTAAGTTCACATTTGAAAGTGTGAGTGTGGTGGTTTTCTCTGGTTTTTTTTCTCATCAAGAACACACAAACTTGCCCATCTCAAATCCTATTCTCTATAATAAACATGGCTTAAATTTTCTCTTTCAAAAAAAAAGAATAATTTTTTTTGAGAGAATATAGGAAAAGGAATTAATTTAGAAAATGAACAACTAACTCTTTTCTAAATAGAAAAGAGTTTATATACCCCGTCGCGTTAAATGACGCGCGGGATATTTAACTAGGACCCGGGTTCGGGTTTTGCTTGAGATAAACCCAAAACATATACAATATTAGATTAACTATCGAATGCCCCGATTCTCGATAATATACTATTACAACATTAACTAATTATATTGATCGAGACTTAAATACATAATGTACGAACATCATGTTCGACTCAATATATTGAGGCAATTTTTTTTTGAAAGAGAAATTGAGCCATGTTTATTAGAGAGAAAGGATATGAGATGGGAAGTTGTGTGTTCTTGAGAGAGAAAAACCAAGAAAACACACACTCACACTTTTACAAATGTGAACTTCACCCCTCCATGGAAGTATGGAGGGGGTATTTATAGTCTCGGGTTTTACTAGCTAAAATAACCCGACAGGACTATAAATGATAAATGTAATTCCAGATAAGTTACCATATTTTAGGGCTAACAATCATTTTCTAAATAGAAAAGAGTTTATATACCCCGTCGCGTTAAATGACGCGTGAGATATTTAACTAGGACCCGGGCTCGGGTTTTGCTGTGGGATTAAAACCCGAACATATACAATATTAGAATTAATCTTATCGAGCCCGATTCCGATATTACCTATTAACAAACATTAACTAAATTGATTGACGAGACTTAAATACATTAAAAAACGAACTTCTGTTCGACGTCAATATTTTGAGCTAACTTATATATATATATATATATATATATATATATATATATATATATATATATATGTATATATATGTATGTATATATGTATATATATATATACATATATGTATATGTATATGTATATATATGTATATATATATATATATATATATATATATATACTTGAAAAACTATATACGTATATATATATATACGTATATATATAACGGTATATATATATACGTATATATATATATACATATATATATACATACATATATATATATATACATATATGTATATGTATGATGTATAATATATGTATATGTATATATATACGTATGTATATATATATATACTTGAAAAACTTGAATCAAAGTTAAAAAACTATCATTTTTGAAAACCTTCTCAATCTTCTCAAAATAAAAACCTTCTCAATCGATTCGGATTTCATATAAAAAATAGATATATAAAAATATATATATACGTATATATATAATATACCGTATATATATATATACGTAAATATATAAATATACGTATATAATAATATAAATATATATATATAATACGTATATGAATATATATATATATATATATCGTTATATATGTATATATATAAGTATAAAATATGAAATATATACGTAATATAATATACGTAATAATGTAAATATACCGTTATATTAAAAATATTTACATACGTAAATATCTATTTACATACGTATATATATGTACATTACCAATATGTAATATGTAACTGATATATATACGTATTTATATATATATATATACGTATGTATATATATATACGTATGTATATATATACGTATGTATATATATACGTATGTATATATATACGTATACGTATGTATAAATATATACGTATGTATATATATATACGTAAAATATATAAGATATAATATATATAATACACAACATATACTTACTATGTTGAAGTAACGTTAATTTGAATTTATTGAAAAATTCTATAAAATTCGTATTCAAACACTATTTATATTGCCTACTATTATAAGTCTATACTACATATTCACAATATTCACAAGATAAGATTTTGAGATTGGACCTGACGATTAAACGGTACACGTCATAAGTTTGTAGTCCATCTCGAGTTCCCTTGCACCAACTAATCGCTCCAGATTTCTAATGATTTCCCTCTCTCGCAAGCTGCTATCTATCACTCAATATAAGACCCATCCTATTCGTATCAAAACAGCCTTCACTTCTCTTTGGCATCTTCGTGTTGTAATCCAGACGAAAGTCGAGTACTTTGTGATGAATCTCATCGCGAACAGACTTGAGTGTGCCATCCGAGAACTTGTACAGCTCATCAAGCTCGGCATAACTCTTTTTATCGTTTTTGTGTCTGTGTCTTCATAAACAATTCCTGGTAGATCATATGTTGGAGTGTAGGGTTCTTTGAATTCATATATATATATATACATTTATATATACAAATATATAGGCTCCGGTTTCGTTGAGAAGGTTTTTATTTTGAGAAGATTGAAAAATCTACGTTTAAGCAAATTGATTCATATTTTTTGATTTGATTCACAAGTAAACAATATATTTAATATGAATCAAAGCATAAATCACAAATTTATTCACAAATCATAGCTAAAATCGAATATGGTAATGATTCCTTAAATTTATATAGAATATTCAATATTTTACTTATATTACAAAAACGAGAGATTTTTTAACATTGATTCGAATTTTTTTACACATTTTGAATTATAATCACATTAAAATGAGTTTTACGCTTGAAAAAATTGAATCAAAGTTAAAAATCTATCATTTTTGAAAACCTGTCTCAAACTTTCTCAAAATAAAAAAATCTCAATCGAACCGGAATATCCATATATATAATTATATATATAATATATATATATATATATATATATATATACATATATATACATATATATATATATACATATATACACACACACACACACACACACACACACACACACACACACACATATATATATATATATATATATATATATATATATATATTATTAAATATACACATACCCATATATTTAATACATATTATATATACACACATATATATATATACATATATAAATATATATATATATATATATATATAACATATATAAAAAACAAATATATATATATATATATATATATATATATATATAAATATATATATATACTATATAGCTATATATATACATATATATATAGTGTTAAGTACGTTAATTTGAATTTATTGAAAAATTCTAGAAAATTCGTATTCAAACACTATTTAAATTGCCTACTATTATAAGTCTATACTACATATTTACAATATTCACAAGATAAGATTTTGAGATTGGACCTGACGATTAAACGGTACACGTCATAAGTTTGTAGTCAATCTCGAGTTCCCTTGCACCAACTAATCGTTCCAGATTTCTAATGATTTCCCTCTCTCGCAGCTACTTATCGATCAACTCAATCATAAGACCCGATCTATTTCTGTCAATAGCCGTCCACTTTCTCTTTGGCATCTCTGGGTTGTAATCCAGACGAAAGTCGTGTACTTTGTGATGAATCTCATCGCGAACAGACTTGAAGGTGCCATCCGAGAACATGTAACAGCTCATCATTCGCATAACACTTTTAATAGTTTGGTCCCTGGTCCTTCATAAACAATCCCTGTGACCAAATGCTGAGTGTAGGTTCTTTGAATTCATATCTCTGAGAAAGTCTCTGAGGTTTGTGATGTTAAGCTTCTCGGTAAACTCACTACACCAAGCTGTAAGTCTTCAACACGTCTTTTGAGGATTAGACTTCTTGTGAACATACAAATGGGCCACAATAAAGTCAACAATAACATTCCCGTCGAGGTGGAATAGCTTGTGTTGAACAGCAAGAAGAAGCATATCTTCAATGTCGTTCAGGTGTAGATCAACAAAGTCACCTTCTTTAAACTTATAAAGCTGTTGATCAGATCTTTTCACCACAATCTCTTCTAAGTGAACGCATGAATCCTTGCAATATCCTTCACACTGACACTCTTCACACCAAGAATCGCCTTAGTAGAGTAAATGTTTGCTTGTAAAATTATGCCTTATCTGAGAATCAGTACCACAGTTACGCTTTCGCCCTAATGCTTGATTCCTTTAACAGCATCTATATCATACGTATGCTTGATGGCACTCCAAAATGTTAATCGGACCAGTCATGTCAATTCCTTTGATCTCATACCGAGCAGCCTTTGTCTTCGTAATAGATGTGGTGTATGTTACCTCTGGATCAGAAGTCTTCAAATACTCTAGGTCATTGTTGAAGAAGTAATCAGCATCAACGGTTCGATGACATAGGGGACCTTGTAAAGGAAGAGGCTTGGATAGATCAAAAGGGTAACGATCTATTTTTGGATTGTTCTAATAAAGCTTGTCTGTTAAAGCATTGAAGCACTCTTGGAAGTTGTACTCAAGCTCGATACTGCTAGAGCACGTGCCTTTTAATAGATTAAAGGCAGGTCCTAACAAGATATCTTGAGTGAGATTATCTATCTTGAGTCCATTCAACACGTACTTGGAGAAGTCAATAGGAGTGGCCATCAAGTCATTGAATGTGAGAGGATCCTTTGAAGCAGAGACCATTTGATTGAACCAAGGCTATGCGGGTTGATCAAGTATAACCTGACGCTTATTCCATTCAGGATCAGGAGTAGGAGGCCTTAGAGGTTGCTTGAACCATTATGTATTTAGAGTCTTTCTTGCTTTGGGTTCTGAGGTGTCTTGTGGTTGATAATCATCACGAGCTACATCATCACCAACATCATCCATAACCACCTCAGCAATAGGTTCTTCAATTGGTTCCTTTGCAGAAGCAGACTTACCAACTTTAGATCCTTTAGTTGGAGCTTTACCATTTGGGGTTTCCTTGGTGGTGGATGGCTTCATTGAAGATTCAGAATCTTTAGTTCTTCTCCTCTTGGTCTTCTTACCCTGGTTTGGTCCATCTGGAGGGTCTTTATCATCATCGTCTTTATCATCATCATGCTTTCTCTTGTGGTCTTTCACTGTGTCAGCGACTCCCTTATCCATTGCATTTTCATCTTCAATCAATGCTTCAATGAGTGCATGGTACAATCAATGATTGGCAAGATTTTTGTTAAAAGACTTGTTTGCATGCATGGATTGGTAGAGAGCGCTTTTTAGATCATACTCTTCAAGAGCCGCTTTGTCAATAGACTTGATGGTAAACTGTGGCATCTTTTGTTTCTCAGCTCGTTCCCTCTTTATCTTGAGAATATCTGAAGGACTTTTCTCAAATTTCTTGTTCCAGATGTTGTGTCGTTTTTTCTGGGTAACTCAGGAAGATGCTGCAGAAAATGATTTATGAATGAGATCTCCATTTGGTTCTCTGCAGTTCCTTTTGAAATACCTATCCTACTTTGGTATCAAGATAACTATCAACAACTATTAGAACTTGGGACTGGAGAACAGCAAGAGCTTTAAAAGAGTGATCAACAGTTTTTAGCTCAGACACATCTTTTCCAATTTTGCAACTCTTAATTCAACAACAGTGAGTGCATTGGATTTAGGAACAACAGTGGTGACGGTTGGAGAATCATTGTGATTGGTGTGTTGGATTGGTGTTGGTGTTTTGATTCATGGAGAGAAGATAGGTGTTACTTGAGGTGAAGGAACAACAGTTGAAACTGGATTTCAGAAACGAATTAATACCTGTAAGGTGGAAGATGTATTAAGTGGAATTACTGATATGGAAATCCTTCTGTATTGTTTGAAGGGATGAGTTGGGGAGTTTTCGTGTAGCATGGAATATCTAAAAAAAATCCCACAAAGAACTAACATCTCATCTTTAGAATCCTTAACAGTACTAACACGGAAAATCAGAAGAAATTTTAAGGAATTGAGATCACAAACCTAAAGATAGATATAAAGCTTGAGCTATGATGGATGGAGTTTAATTTCTGGTATCCATCCATGCTTCTAGTAAGTCTTTTTAGCTTCTTATTTTGCTGCATCAGTAACCTTTTCTTCACCTTTATCAGACTCTTCAACTTCAGCATCTTTCATTTCTACATCCTCTTCATTGCGCACACGTATCTTGTACTTATAAATCTCATCTTCATCAGATTCAGTTTTGACATCTTCATCATCAGCATCTTGTGTATCACTGACACGATCATCGCATTCATCATCTGCATCACCATCTTTATCATCTTTCTTCACATCATCATTATCATCATCAGAAAATTGACTATCTTGTTTATCTCCCCACTCAAGAATGACCTTCTCTTTAGTAATGTCCTTATCCTCATCGGGAACCCTTGGTTAGCACCAGTCCTACATTCTTAATGAGTAGTATCGACTACTGTAGTACTCATCGGAACTCCTGGTTTACTACCAGTTCCTTCATTTAAGACTTCAGTACCTAGTTGTTTTCTGCTTGTCTTCTTACTTTCCTTATGAGCTTGCATGATATCTGCAGCTTCTTGTTCTTGTGGAGTAAGAGATGGAGCACCATTAAGCTTGGTCTTTGAAGTAGCGGGTTTTGACTTTGGAGTACTCGTAGTGTCTTGAATGACTATACTTTTAGAACTTCTTGCCCTAACTACTCTAATCAGAATTCAGGAACATATTTATTCACGATCCTAGCATGTGTATCATGGACTTTCCTTGCTGCTTCTGCTTCTTCAGCTTCAGTTTGGCTGATAGACTTAGCTAACTCTAAAGCAGCATCAGGATCATCAGAAATGTGGGATGTTGTCATCAGCTGACAGTGTGACTTTCTTCTTGACTCTTCTCTTACCAGAAGTCTTTTTTTCTACTCTTCGTTTCAGCGTTCAGACTCTTCGAATACATCGACAGTTTCCTAAGACTCCTTAGCAGTCTTCTTGCCTTTTGAACCTTTGCCTCTGCTTTTCTTGGGTGGGATCTGATTTGTTGAATATTTGATGAACATCTGATATGATTCTGAACGCTTGATTGCATCAGTCAGCATCACATCAGGAATGGGAAGTCCATATGAACTATGAATTTATAAATTCTCAGTTACAAGGATTTGGACGCTTTTCTTTGTAAGTGATAAATTATAAATAAGTAGGCTTAAGTATATAGCATACGTACAAACAAAGTTTCTTTCAATTCGTTTGTACAAATAATTCCTTTTCTTCCCATAATCATTATCATTATTACCTTTATCATCTGTTCATTTCCAACTCTATATCCCACATGATTAGCAACTCTCTTACAAATTCATAATCATTCCTTGACATCTCTCTGGCATTTCGACTAAATCTCGAGACGCGATTTCTGTAAGGGGTGGAGACTATAACAACCCAAAATTTTCATCAAATGCAAAATCAACATATTATATTATGATCACAATTGTACGAGGAAATTTTTCGCTTTATTACATTACTTGCATTGCCGATATCTCAATATGTAATGTAACTTGCATAACTAAAGTAGACGAGCTCACGCAACCTACCTATGCCAATCCTATCTTCATATATGTCAAGCAAACATCATAACATGTCAAGTCAATATCTTAATATCATTATTACAAAGTACATTACTTATATAATGTACCATTCGCAATGTTATATCAAGACGGGCTTTAAACTATTATCGTATATTTCTAAACCCTAATTCCATGAAAGGTTAATATTTAAAGCGAATGTACAAGCTACTAAAGCATATATATAAGTCATATAACATCTCATTTGAATAATACTTTCCCTCCAAAATAAGGTACAAGTCCTTTAAAGCATAATATACAAGTCATTAATGCACGATATTCAAATAGTCATTTTACCTCCGTATTCCTAAAGAATCTTGTATAATCCATCAAGTACAAGTTACAAACAAGTCACATACTTAATTTAAATTCTATAATCATCCTAATTTCATAAGATTTCATGAAATGAAACCTAGAAACCCTAACTCGAGTAAAATACTAAACCATGACCCGTTTCCCGATATTTATCCATTTTAAACTTCCACCAACACTCAAATAAGTTGTAATAACTTAATTTACAATATTACCAATCATATTCAATCATTATTTCATCATTTCATTGCAATTATACACGAAATAAATCCAAGAAACCCTAAACGTGCCCTAATTTGACTTTGGACCCGTTTACTCGTTTTTACCCTTTTTAAACCCGAACAACCTATCAAATCTTGTTAATAACTCCTAATACAATCCTTATAAACATTAATCCATCATTATTGATCAAGTATACTTGAAATGAAAACACAAAAACTCAATTCGTGCCCTATTGAGCCCGCGACCTCCATTTTTGCATTTTGACCCATTTAAAACTTTCCATTACAAACAAGCACCATGGTGACTAACCTACTGGATACCTAAGCAGCTTACAAGGTTTTCTTTGAGTTCCTTGGCCAAAATTAAGCCACAACTTCTCCTTGTTGGCTCATTTCAGCCGCGACACCACAAGCACCAAAACTAACCTCCACATCACCTCTCTACCAATCTAGCCTTACCACATCACCCTCATAGACTTCCTAACTTAGCTACATCAGTATCATGACACCTCATCCCCTCACCTTGGCCTCTAAGGGTTGCTAATACTATAAATAGGAGCACATATACTTCATTCAACTCATCCCCCACTTACTCCTCTATAACCCATTTCTAGCAAAAATCCTTTGCTCAAGAAGATCCTAATAAGTCTCAAGAACAGAATTGAAGCAAAAGAAACCAAGAAAAGAAGCCCGGGAGTAGTTATTCTAGGCGTACGAAGCTAAAAGTCCCGATTTCGACCCATTTCTAAGTTATAAGCTCAAACCCAGGTTCTGTATGTTCCACTCATACTCCTACACTCTTATAATTTTCATATGATCCTAAATAAACTTTTGTTAAAGTTTTATAACTCAATTCATGCTCATTTTCCATTTTGATCCAAAACCGTACACCCAAAACCCTAATTTCATGTTTTTCTTGAATCTATGAGCTAATATGATAAAATGTTGTTATAATCTATCCTAACATGCTTAATTAATGTTAATATAACCACTTTATTGATTATTGAAAGAATTTGAGATAAAAACCTATGCGTTTTCATTATAAAACCCTAATTCGACCCGTTTTGATTTCTAGCTTAACGAATCGTTAATCTAAACTTTAATTACGTTAAATCTTCATATTTTAGCTTATATTAATAAGCTATAACCTGTAAATTACTTTTCATATTGAAAAATATCATTAATATGGATTTTGGACTTATATTGTAAATCATTTCCATGCAAGGGGTATATACCGTAACTTTTGAAAATTTATAAGTACAAGGACTATTTTTGCCATATTTCTAAAGTTATAACTACAGGGGTCTATTATGTCACTTTTCAAAGTGCAAGGTTTACTTTGCACATCTTTTAAACTTGAAGGACCAAACTCGTAAAAGTGCAAACTCCAAGGGTATATTTTGCCATTTTTCATTCTTAAAGGTCTAAAATGTAACATTTTGAAAAATTATAAAAACATGTTCAAAACATTACAAGACATAACTTTAATTAACGCTTGACGTGCTTATCATTTCCAGATATTGATCAAAACGCTTAAAACCGATTATATCGTATCACAATACTAGGGAGCTTCATATTAAGAGATTTCATCTTGGTATTACGTTCTGACTGAGTTGTTGGGTTTACGATTTAAAGTGCCCTAGCTCCTCAAACATTTACTGAATGACCTCTGAATTATGATGGCCTGAACGGTGATACAATAATTTCAAACTTTCCAATCAAACTCATAACAATATTAAACTATTAAAACCAAAGTTCTAGAGTACAATCTTCCTAAGACTTAACATATTTACTCAGGTTACGTGACGTAGCTGTTTACTATCAATTTGGCTATATCGACCTTCCCTGTTAAGATCGTGATAAAGTCGTCAGCTTTCATTTTGGAATATTTATTACAACTACCTGTCAGGTGAAGTTCATAACCTCGCCTTTACTTATTTACACGTTTTATAAACCCGCGACAGGGATACATGTTTGTTACAAACTCTTTTACATACTCGTTCATCTTATAAGAATTAGTGCGTTCATTAGCCTCACTTTTAATCACTATAATGTTTTCATAAACGTGAGGGAGGATACATGCAATACACTTACGAATAACAGTGTGTTCAGACTATATGCTATCTGAATTATTCCATTATAATTAATGTCTAAGTTATCTTATATGCCAAAAGTTCCCTTTATTATCAAATGGGCGATTAATCACTTGCGAGTAAACGCGGCAATATTATGGATAGATCTATCGGGATTGACGAATCCTATTTGTGTTTAGCGGATAGGTACCAAACACACTTATTGATTCAAAGGTATTGGCAATTTACCTACACTGAGGGCCTTTCTCTATATGTTGTATTATATAATTTTATATATAGCTATATATATTTATATTATATTATATATATATCACATCAATTGGGGGTATATATATATACACTAGTCAGTTTGTGTGCATGAGCTTAGACAAAATAACGAGATATTAACGCAATTATCACCATAACATATACATGCAATACCATTTTCCCATGATATTTGTATTGTTACAATTATTTCAAATAAGGGTGTATAACATCGTAGAACCCAATACATACTATAAACATTAATATCGACACTGCTTTTATAACAATTACTTATGATGACTTGTATTCAACTATACATTTTTTATAACTATAAATTTCACTCAAACCATTGTGTTGTTTTGTTTAAGCATGTTTATCTCAGTATTGAGGCAATTATGGCACGTTAGTGGCATGGATATGATGATGGCTAAAACTTGTTATCATTCACATTGTATGTAACTAGATTTTGGGACATGCCTTTGTAAAACTCTGATTTTAAATGAATGATAACGTATCTTTTGAACTAACGTCTCTTTTGAGTCGTTTTCTATGATTATGATTGTTTTATTCATGAAGTAATACCCCAGATTAGCTTCCGCTGCTATATGTAAAAATGGGGGTGTTACATTCTTAATCAAAAATAGTTTAGGAGTAGTAGTTGGTTTTTGTATAAAAATCCTTATTTACAGATCACATTATGGTTAGAATTTAGCTTCACTTTGATTGATGTTGGTTGCTCTTAGCTTATTTTGGTCTGATTTTAATCTGTGTTTTGCTTTTTGGTTTATCAAAGTTACTTTTGAGTCTTAATTTTTAGCTACTAAGTGTCATCTATTTTTAAAGAAAAAGACCAAAAATAAGTAGATTAGTCTGTCATTTTAAGTTTTCTTTTCTAGCTTATTTCTTTAGCTTAGGTTTTGAATTCTAGCTTATTTGTGTCCTTTGGGTATAGGTGTCATCTGTTTTTAGTTATTTGCTTTTCCTTAGTGCTTATTTGCTCGAAATTTTAGCCTAAAATTTGTCAAAAGTCATCTTAAGTCCTTTTAAGTAATATGTCTTATTGACCTTTTAAATGCTTTTTAGTTGATTGCTTTTGCTTATTTCTAGTTTTTATAGCTCATTAAGTTTAGGATAGTATTAGTTTCAACTTATTTTGTTTTATCTTTAGCTTATCGAGTCTTAAAAAGCATAACAGTTTAAGCTAGGTGCCCCTAAGTCTTATTTAAGCAACTGTTACCTTTTTTCAACATTTTTTTAGCTTTTTAATAAGTTTTAGTATTAAGTCCATTTGTTAAAGTTGCTTATTTTTACCAGGTTTATAGCTTTTTCAAAAAGAAAACTTAGAAAAAACAAAAAAAATATTTTTGAAAAAAAAGGGTGTCACAGGACTCGAACATGTGACCTGCCCTTCACACACACAACACCTTACCAATGCGCCTTGGGGTCTTTTTCTTTAGACTCTTGTTACATTTATTTGTTATATGCATTTATAATTTAGCTTATTTAGCTTATTTTATTTTTCCTGGCTTATTAGTTTCAGCTTATTTGTTTAGGATAAAACAAATAAATGTAAAAACGTTTACATTTTGTTTCAGCTTATCGTAAACGTTTTTACATTCAGGAAAAATCAGCTGAAACTATCCTAAACTTAATCGATCTAGTTTAGCTGATACTAATAAGCTGAAACTAATAAGCCAGGAAAAATCAGCTGATACTATCCTAAACTTAATCGATCTAGTTTAGCGTGCCTTTATTTGTTTTTCCCTTTGCATTATTAGATTTAGAAACCAAACCTAAAATATTGATTATTCAAGCACACGATCACAAACCGAAACAAGGTTTTCAAATTCACACTTTGTCAGGATACGACATCCGAGAGATAAAAATATTGTTTGTCCTCAAACAAATTTTTACTTATCAAACGGGATACTCTCTATACTATAATTAATTTGGTATTTTAGGTATATATTATATATCCTATTATCACCAAATCAATTTTTTGGCGCCGCTGCGGGGGAGAGGTGTACGATTTTCGCGAAGTATTTGAAGTTAGTCCCTTGAAGATCCTTCCCCGTGAAGTTATTGTTTGTTATTTTCTATTTTCTTTTATAAAAACCATAAAAATACAAAAATATTTTGTTTTTAATTTATTTTATAAAATACCAAAAAAATTAAAAAACATAAAAATCAACCGTTGTGTCACTTCTGAAAATGGCTCACCTTTAGATTAACAAACTATAAGAGAGGTATAAGGAGGGTCTATCCAACGAACTTCGACCCGAAAGGAGAAGGTTTTTAAAAACGCTTCGCGCTTACCCGCTCCTCCGCTTCTTTGTGCGTTTTTTTAGAGAGCTACCGTACACTTGTTTGATTATCGGTTACAAAAATATTTTCGTTTTATTTTATTTTAGTGCATGAGCACTCGCTCTACATCTTCAAATCTATTTTCTCCGCTTAGAGACCACAGGAGTCTTATTCGACGAAGGAATTTAGGTGAACCGTCATCTCTTTTCGACTTCAAAGAAGTTATGAGCATTCCTTATAATACCATGGGGCCGCCTTATGCGGGGCCCCCTCCTCCACCAAATAATGGTCCACCTCCGGTGGTGAGACCTAACGGGCAAGCTCCCCAATTAATGGAGGAGTTGTGCCAACCGTCTATAGATGGACGGGGCGGACCAATAGCCCCGATTCCAATTCAAGCAACGAATTTTGGATTTCGTCATCACATGATACAACAAGTTCAAAATATATATAACTAAATACCAAATAAGTAATAATATAAAGAGGACAAGTAATAGTTAATCTCCCAGATGTCGTGTCCCGACGAGAGATGAATTTGAAATTCACGAGAATGTTTCGTTTGATGCTTGAATGACAAATATTTTGGTTTTGGTTTTGAACTAAATATAAAATAATACTAAACTAGATTATACTAATTAAAGATGCTAAAAATTATACTAACAATTATACTACTAGGATTATGCTAAAATGATCTAA